>BLSH010081683.1:187167-197923 GCA_018402905.1 Glandirana rugosa
GTCTTTTTATTTACGATTATTGATCACAACTCGCTTGGGCTTGACATATCAAGCCCAGGCATGGTTTGAAAACCCACAGGACCTGGGCCTGGGCTTGGGCCTGAAAAGTTTTTTTCAGGCCCAAACCCAGGTCCCAAGACCAAGACCGGTTCCCGTCGGTTAGTTGTTCACAAAGTGAACAAAAGTGACCTTCGGTCCCCGCAACGATCCACCCTTTTTCTGGTCCCCGACATCGGGCTGTTTTACGCCGCTATTTACCCACACCAGATTTGCTTTATCACCCACACCGAATTTACCCGCACCAAAACCCTTGGTGTAGGATCTGGGCCTGCTGTCCCTCCATCCCTCTTTCTTTCCTTCCTTCTCTCCTCTTTCCTTCCCTCCCTATCTCTTTCTTTCTTCCTTATTCCATCCCTCGTTCACCTCCCAAAACCACGCCCATTTAAGCCACACCCACTATTTCGTTTAGACCACACCCATTTATCGCCGCATTTTGTCGGGCTACAGCCCCTGGTCTTTTTCCCACCTAGCAACGCCCCTGGCTTCCAGTGAAAACAAGTGAAACACTTGTTGATTGGCTGCCCTTGGCCAGAACCAGAACCCTGGACCCAAACCCGGACTTTTTTTGAAAAGTCCGGGTTCGGGTCCGGGTCCAGGACACCCAAAAGTTTGGTACGGACCCGAACTATACAGTTCGGGTTCGCTCAACACTAGTTATTAGCATTTATTTTTCTGCTCCTAGAAGCTAAATAGTGTTGTCCTATGTGTCCATGCACATTACTTTAGGCTATTAGCATTTTTTGAGCTTCAGTGTCTAGGAGCAGGAAAAAAAATGTTTTTGTAGAGTTTCCAGCAGAAAAATACCCTAAATGCTCAAAACTGCTTCTAAATGCAACTAAAATGCTATTAACAGCTTTTTTTTTTTTCTTCATGTACTGCATATGCTAATAAAACACTCCTAACTGTTCCTAAAAGCTTCTAAATGTTAATAAAATGCTACTAGGAGCTGGCACAAAATGCTATTATCAGCATTTTCCATCCAGCAGTTTTTCTAGCTTTTTTTGAGCTTATGAAAAATGGTGTCTAAAGAAATATTGAAAGAAAAAAAAAAATCCCATCCAAATGATACCAGCCTTGTACTATTAGGCTTCAGGTACACGGGACATTGTTTAACCTCTCATGAATCATTTAACTTGACAGCTAGAAACAGACATTTAAAAATGTCCGTTGTGCCATGTTTACATGCCGCGTTTAGTCGCATTTGCGTCTAGAAGTGTTTTTTACATTGAAAATAGTCAAAAATGTTTTTCCATTAAAAACGCCTGTAAACAAAATGCGCATAGACGTGAGTTACCGCATTTCGGCTCCATTTACACTGGATGCTATATCAACCTCCCCTGAGCGATTTTTTTTTTGACAGCTAGAAGCCAGCATCTAAAAACGGCCATTTTGCCGCGTTTGGAAGCCGTGTTTTGCATGCTGTGTTTAGCCGCGTTCTGCCGCTTTTGCGTCTAGGGGCGTTTTTTTTTTTTAAAATGGAAATGCCTGTAAACCAAATGGTTCTAGATGTGAGTTACCCCGTTTAGCGGCGTTTACAAGCTGTTTGGCTTTTCAAATGCCTCTGAACTGGCGTCTGAACCCATTTTTTTGCGTTTGCAAAAAATGCCTTTAAACTCAACTGCCTGGAAATGACCCTGTGTAAATGTACTGATAAGATAATATAGAGGAAAATTCAGGGGCAGCTGGAAAAAATGCCTCTAAATGTCCGTTTACCAGCAGCAGTGTAAATGAGGCCTTAGATGCGTTTACAAGCTGTTACAGGCATTTGGCGTTTCAAATGCCTCTGAACCTCTGTCCTGAATGCATTTTTTTGCTTTCTAAAAAATGCTTCTAATCTCAACTATAAACGACCTTTGGTAAATGTACTGATAAGATAACATAAAGGAGAGTTTAGGGGAAGCTGAAAAAAACACCCAACTACCCCCAAATGTCCGTTTACCAGCAGCAGAGTACATGAAGCCTTAGACATACAAGACAATATTCCCTGTGGATTCTCTGACATTTATGATACTACTTACTGCCCTCTAAAAACTGGTCCACAATTGATAATTTTTTAAAGGGCGAAATAGCTGCTGGCAGGCATTCAGGAGACACTACTGCCAGTGGCAGCCTGTCCATTAGGGGCACACGGGCACTGCCCCCCATCCATTCGTCCGGCCCCCTAATCTACATGGTGGGTGCCAGACGCATGGATTCCAATTTGAGTTTTTTTTTTTTTTTTAAGAACATGATTAAAGCCAGAGACTCTAATAGGCTTTGAAAAAGGGTGGGCTTGAGAAGCCCACCCAGTTGTGTGACAATAGCGAATGAATATTCGTTATTGGAACACTAATTCTCCTCCCAGCCAATCAAGAAGTGGCTCATGAGACCTATCACCCGATTGGCCGAAAGGAGATGCGATCATATTGGCCACCAGGAGGAGGAGGGAGGAGATGCAGGGGAACCGAGAAAGCATCTGTCCGCAGCCCAGAGGGGAGCCGCCACTGCTGCCGCCCGGAGTGCTGCCCACGAGATGGGGTAAGTGCAGGGCCACGACTGACTAACTGACTGTCCGACCAGTTGGTAGACTACTGCTACCCACTGAATGCCTGTTTTTTTTGGGTTTTTTACTTTTATTTTTAAATTGATGAATGGCAATTTTACATTGCAATGCACCCCTATTGAACTCAGTGGGCTAGTTTGACAAGCAATGAACCCTGAACCCCAAGTTAAATGCAGTGGCTGCAAAGCAAATTATCATGGTCATAGCTAGAGTACAGCCCTGTCTGGTTGAATTGTTACAATTCAGGTGGGTGGTCCATGGGTGGTAAAACTACTGCTTAGATGCCTGATTTTACTGTTGCCCCCAGCTGCCGGTCTAAAAGAGCCCATAGAGTAAAGTCTACAATCAAGCAAACCCCCCTTCCATGTTTTGAGCACTGGGCAGATTTTTACTGAGACGGGACCAAAAAACTTGGGACTGATCTCAGAAAAACCCTCCACCAATGCTGGCTGACATCAAACTCTTCCACACCACAAGTGCCTTGAGATGCTAAGTCTCAATATATGCATAAAGATTTCCTGACATCCTATTGCAGATCTATTCATAGAAAATGATTATAATATTCAATTTGAGATGTATATTTTTTTTGTGACCTGCAGGTAAATGCAATTAACTTTGGTTTGCCTTGCATTGTGGCAGGTTAATGTTTTCTTCATTATTCAGACACCAAAATAATGAAGGAAAAGATCTGAAGAATAGTTAAAATAAATACTCTTTTGTGGAGAGAGCATCATTTTCTGCAGCACCCAAGCTGTATGGAGCCCCCTCATTTTTCATCAAACGCTAACAATTTGCTTATATCATCAAGTATAAACTGAGGAGGTGACAGATGACAAAGATATAATGTTGTGCTTTAATTTTGCAAGCAGAAGTGAATTATAATAATAGAAGCAACTTAATTAACTGAGCAGTGTTAAACTTTTTTTGTTTTCAGTGAGTTTTTAGAGTGAGGAAATGTAAAAATGCCTCTCGGGTTTTTATTGCTGTTCATGTCCCCACTGGAGACATTCACCCTGTCTATTTGTCACTGTGACCCTCATCTGTGTTCAGGGCTGTGACAAGGAGTGTGGGCGGGGGGGGTAGGAAGAAGGGACATGTGCACTGGCGATATGGCTGCTTGTCCTGCTCCTCACTGACAGGATTGACTGCAGTGTCACTTCTGCCAGAAGGAGCAATGTTCAGCTGCTGCTGGAGGGAGGATTCTGCCTTTTTCAACCCTTAAGCCTGCAGGGGGGCAGAAGAGAGCCAGCACTGAGACTAAAAACTTTCTGAAGTGAGTCCTCAGTACAGCACTTCCTCTTGCCCCTATCATGTGACCTACACTTATCTTACATATTATCAATAGTGTTGGGACACCTGCCTTTACACGCACATGAATTTTAATGGCATCCCAGTCTTAGTCTGTAAGGTTCAATATTGAGTTGGCCCACCCTTTGCAGTTATAACAGTTTCAACTCTTCTGGAAAGGCTGTTCTCAAGGTTTAGGAGTGTCTATGGGAATGTTTGACCATTCTTCCAGAAGCGCATTTGTGAGGTCATGCACTGATGTGGACAAGAAGACCTTGCTCACAGTCTCCTCTCTAATTCATCCCAAAGGTGTTCTGTTGGGTTGAGGTCAGGACTCTGTGCAGGCCGGTCAAGTTCCTCCACCCCAAACTCGCTCACCCATATCTTTATGGACCTTGCCTTGTGTGCAGTCATGTTGGAACAGGAAGGGGCCATCCCCAAACTGTTCCCACAAGGTTGGGAGCATGAAATTGTTTAAAATGTTATGGTATGCAGAAGCCTTAAGATTTGCTTTCACTGGAACTAAGGGGCCAAGCCCAACCCCTGAAAAACAACCCCACACCATAACCCCCCATCACCACATCATTTGGACCAGTGCACAAAGCAAGGTCTATAAAGACATGGATGAGAGGGTTTGGGGTGGTGGAACTTGACTGTCCTGACCTCAACACAATAGAACACCTTTGGGATGAATTAGAGTGGAGACTGCTAACCAAGTCTTCTCATCCACATCAGTGCCTGACCTCACAAATGTGCTTCTGGAAGAATGGCCAAACATTCCCATAGACACTCCCAAACCTTGTGGGCAGCCTTCCCAGAAGAGCTGAAGCTGTTATAACTGCAAAGGGTGAGCCATCTCAATATTGAACCCTAAGGACTAAGACTGGGATGTCATGAAAGTTCTTGTGCATATAAAGGCAGGTGTCCCAATACGTTTGACAATATAGTGTATGCCTATTTTCATGCATTTATGTTGATTTCAGTTAATTTTCTTGGTTTGTTCATTTACTTAATTACCTTATGTGTAGTGTGCATCCTGCAACTATTTTCACACAGCTTGCTAACACATCATTAACTGTACTGCTCTTTAGGGACACATACATGTATGTAACTATATATCCCTTATATATGTTTCATTTATTTCTAGACAGGTATTCTTCCCAGGCAGTCCTTCGTGTTCTAATAATTGTAGTTGTAATGTTTTTGCTCTCATTTAGTTTGAACAACCACACATCTCCTCAATGTTTATACACAATTATGATACTTTTGTAATCAATTAACAATGTTTGGCTTTGCAATGCTTTTAGCTGCACACTATTTTTATCATTACCTTTGTCATTGCTTAATTGTGTCATTTCTCATTTACAATGTATAAATAATGTGGGAGATTAGCTTGTGGGGATTACCTTTCCTGGGAAAAAGGCAGCATGCAGGCAAACGTTAAAATTTTGGCGGGTTGCCAGTTTTATTAGAAAGGTTGCAAGTCATAAAACAAACAAAATAGCAATAGCAAATCCTTGCAGTCCGTCGCTAAACTATACAGAGCAGGATACCTCTCTATAAGGTGCCGGTACATCTCAGACATCTCCAAACAAAACAAACTCAAACCTTTCTATAGAGTCCTTAGAGCAACCAACTCCCACTGTGTAGCTCTCTGAGTGTAATGTTTCTGAGTCCCAGGCCAGTGCAAAACTGTGCTCTCCTCCTGGTCATTTAACCACACCTGAGACTGGACTTCAGTGGACCCAAAAACCCGGCCTGGAACCAGCCCTGCCACGGTGGCTGGGAAAAGTCTGGGCCGGACTCCGCTTCAGTCCAATCCAAGTGAACGTATGCGAGGCTACAAATAGCGTCCATCTATCACTTTGCCTCATATACAGTAACATATCCCCCCCCCCCCCCATGCTCAAGCCCCTGGGGTTGAGCAACTGTCCCAACCATACAGTGGAGCCGGGAAAGGGCATCATCATTGTTTTGTAGCTTTCCCGCTCTATGCTCCACTGTAAGCTTAAAGGGCTGTAAAGCGAGGAACCACCTTGTCACCCGACTATTATTTTTCCTGTTGTCACACATCCAATTCAAGGGGGCATGGTCAGTGACTAGCTTGAAAGGTCTCCCCAACAGTTAATACTTCAGGGCGTCTAAGGCCCATTTACTAGGGAGACACTCTTTTTCTACGATGGCGTAATTTTTTTTCATGCCTGTTCAGCTGAGGCTCAGGTATACCACCGGGTGCTCCTCCCTGTCTCTGATCTGGAACAGTATCGCTCCTAGACCTGCATCAGAGGCGTCGGTATGCACAACAAACTCCCTTGAGAAATCCTGGGTGCACAAGCACCGGTTGTGCACAAAGGGCTTGCTTTAACTTCTGGAATGCCATTTCGGCCTCAGGATTCCACTTCACTATGACCAACCCTCTACCCTTCGTCAGGTCTGTTAGAGGGATGGCAATGGTGGCAAAGTCGGGTATGAAACGCCTGTAGTACCCCGTGATCCCTTGTTTTTTAGTCAGCGGTTGGGGCCATTTTTGGATTGCCTCAAGTTTGTTGGTCTGTGGCTTAACCAGCCCCTGACCAATAATGTGGCCAAGGTATTTGGCCTCCTCCAAACCTATGGCACATTTGTTAGGGTTGACGTGAGTCTCGCTCTCCGAAGGCCATCCACTACCACTTGTACCCGAGGCAAATGAGACTCCTAATCGGGGCTGTGGATGATAACATCATCCAAATAGGCTGCTGCATAGGAGTGATGCAGTCTTAATGTTTTATCCACCATTCTTTGGAATGATACAGGGGCACCGTGTAACCCAGATGGCATCTGCTTATACTAAAAATGACCCTTCAGGAGTAGAAAAGGCAGTCTTCTCCTTTGCTGTCTCTGTTAGCAGTATCTGCCAATAGCCCTTAGTTAGGTCTAGGGTTGTTATATACCGGGCACCTCCCAAACAGTCTATAAGTTCGTCAACCCCAGGCATCGGGTATGCATCAAACTTGGTCATTACAGAAGCTGATAGTGCCATTGGGCTTTGGGACCAGCACCATGGGGCTCAACCAGTCACTGTGGGACTCATCTATCACGTCCAACTGTAACATGGTTTTGATTTCTTATCACCATTGCATTGCGCCTATCCTCAGGGATTCTATAGGGCTTCCCATTTATGCGAACAACTGATTCTATGATTATGTCATGCTGTATGACTGTGGCCAGTCCGGGTAAAGGGGAGAAAAAGTCTCTATTTTTACTCACAAATTCTTTAACATCATTTTGTTGCATTACAGACAAGGACACAGTTATGGGGACATTAGGGGTCATTGGTACCCTGTCCTTTTGAGGAGGGGAGACGGTCAGTAAACTCTTTGTCCGCCCATGGTTTTAAGAGGTTAACATGGTAAATTTGCTCCGGTTTTCTTTTCCCTGGCTGGTAAACTTTGTAGTTTACCTCCCCTACTGTTTCCTTAACCTCAAAGGGACCCTGCCACTTGGCCAGGAATATACTTTCAACATTGGGGACCAGTACAAGGACTCCCGGGGTTTAAAGTTCGGGTCTTGGCACCCTGATAATATACCCTCCTCTGGGCTTCCTGGGCTCGCTCCATATGTTCCCGTACCAGGGGCAGGACAGCTGTGATTCAATCCTGCATCAAGGAGATATGTTCTATGATGCTCCTATATGGGGTGGCCCCTCCTTCCCATGTTTCTTTTGTGACATCAAGCAGCCCCTGGGATGTCTACCATACAAGAGTTTAACTCAAACTTGTCACAGCATAATGTCAAATGGGGGTTGTATGGAGCTTGCCAACATGTTTCCCAGCACAATGGCTGCTTCCTTATGGCTTCATTCCATAGAGTATAACTATACACTGATGCTGTGCATAGACAAATATAAACATTATCAACATACAGTGTTATACATAAAACTATACAGCTACCTATCCCTCAAAAAAGAGGGGAAGAGAATATGGAATGAAAGAAAAAAAGGGGGGAGGGAAGAGGGAGGTAAGAACAAGGCCAAGAAAAAAAAACAAAGAAAAAAAAAACAACCACAACCACAGCACTCTACAAAGTCTATAAGTGTACCTCAAAATTGTCTGGTGTGTCCGAGCTAAGGGCAGACCAAAGAATAATACGTCTAGTCAGCCACCAACATACAGGAAAGGAGACCCAGCTATATCAGAGTATACATGGTATTAACCCTCAAACCTTGGAAAAATAAAGGAGAAGAGCACATTATATTTAAAGAATCCCATATCTATACCGGGATAAAGCCCTATGCATATGTGTTAAAGAAAAGGATTGCATCAAACTGACTGCTGTGTTGTAAGAGACATATATGACCCACCTGGATATGTTGACCCACTCAAAATTCAATCAGAGGTTAGGTAAACCCTGCAACAAGTGATTGCGGTAATTCGGAAATTTGCAGTAATTCAGCAATTGCGGTAATTCGGCAATTGCGGTAATTCGGAAATTTGACAATCGGAAATCCAAAAATTCTAAACTAACGAAGAACATTTGAAAGAATAACTAACTAATAAATAACTATTAAATTCCAGGTATTGGAATTTCCTTGAAAATATGTCTGTCAGTAATAAATTTCATATTTAAGTTCACTAACAGCCACATTTTCAAGGAAATTCCAATGCCTATAATTTAATAGTTGTTTATTATTATTTCAAATGTTCTTTCTTATTTCCGAATTTCCGAAATTCAGAAATTTGGAAATAAGAAAAAACATTTGAAATAATAACTTATTATTTCAAATGTTCTTTCTTATTTCTGAATTTCCTAATTACCGCAATTACTGCAATCTCCGAATTACTGCAAATTTCTGAATTATCGCAGTTGCCAAATTACCGCAAGTTTCCGAGTTTTCGAATCGGAAAATTCGGATTCATTCGGAAATTTTTGCAAAATTTGGTAAAAATGAAATTCAGAATGAAACGAATTGCACAAGAATAATATCGCCCACCAATGACACAAATAAAGGGTAAAGATGTCTCACATCTCTGCAAAATGCATGGAAATACCTCCCATATGTGGAGAGGATAGACATGATGTTTGGCTTTGCAATGCTTTTATCATTGTTTAATTGTGTAATTTCTCATTTACAATATATAAATATTTACAATCTGTAAGTACACAATGTGTGTAGTCTGCATAACAAGCCATGTTGATTGCTATTGTTCTATTGCGATCACATGCAGCAACATTAGGCTGCATTCACATCACAGCATATTGAATTGCGAGAAGATTTGCCGTGAAACTGCTTGATTTGATTTGACAGTGCCAAGGTTTGAATGACCAAACACGGGACTCGAGTTTGAGATGCCATTCAGCAGTGTGCTGCAATCACAGCAACCTGCATAACCTATTGCCCCAAAGTAGCTCCTCAACTATATTTGGGCGACATGCGTCCCGTGATGCATCCTGTCAATATGAAATGCAACAATTCAAGCGCAAAGCTTGTCGCTCCCCGATGAAGTCACGAGGGCGTGACGAAACCGGTAGGAGGGACCAGCAAGGCTGACAGACGTGATACTACAAGCTAGCAACTCAGCGAACCTAGGAGACATTTCAAACCGGGGCTGCAGTTCCGGGGGCAGGTGATAACCTAGGAGTATTGTTGCATATACTATAAGGCGTAATTTTAACTCGTAACATTGTAATCCCTGGAGCTGGGTGGACAGTAAGCAGGGGACAGCGGTCAAAGAAACAACTCAGGGGAGTTATGGCTCATGTCCTATGCCTGTAAGGTAAGGGCACAACTAGTGGAGGGGTCACGGTGATTATGATACAAGCTGCATGCATGGTGGAAGATTTTTGATAAAGAGATTGTGGCTATTTCACAGATGGTGTTATGCATATTATTATTATTAATTAGGATTTATATAGCGCCAACAGTTTGCGCAGCGCTTTACAAAATGAATGCAGACAGTACAGTTACATCACAATTTGGTAGAAGAGGAATCAGAGGACCCTACTTGTTAGAGCTTACAATCTAAGAGATAAAAATATGAACTGTTTACATCTGGATGATTGGAAATCAATCTAAAAGGACAACACCTGCATAAAGTCCATGCACAGAGCACTTTGCTGCTGGGATTTGTTTGAAAAGACTGCACAGTGTTTTATGCACAAATTTTCAATTTTTGTCTATTTGTTTGTTTTTTGATGTTTGATATTGGAAAATATTTCTAGTACTATCACAATTTATTATTATATTATACAGGATTTATATAGCGTCAGCAGTTTGTGCAGCGCTTTACAACATGGGGGCAGGCAGTACAGTCACAATACAAATCAATTCAGGGGGAATCAGAGGGCCCTGCTTGTTAGAGCTTACAATCTATTTATGACACAAACTGTAGTATTTATGAGTATTTGCACACATAGTACTTTATATTGTGGGAGCGCTGCACGAATATGTATACAGGCGGTCCCCGGGTTACAAACAAGTTAGGGACTGTAGGTTTGTTCATAAGTCGAATTTGTTTGTAAGTCGGAACAGGTACATTTTTTAAGTGTAGCTTCAGCCAAAAAAAATATTTTTAAGCTTTTTGGATAGCATAGGGAAGGGTTACCACCTCTGTAATGTTTGTTTTGCTGTCTAGGTTTCTGTTCAGAAGATTCCACCTCACTTCCTGTCCCAATGATAATTGGATTTTGAAAATTTTGGGTTGTTGTGGAAACAAGGATTGGTGATAAAACATCAGTGGAGATACCTTTTTTCCCATAATAACTCTTACAGGAGTGAATTTCCTTCCTAGGGGGAGATTTCCTCTCACTTCCTGTTGTCTCCCTCCGTTTGTAAGTAGGAGTCGTTCATAAGTCGAATGTTCATAACTAGGGGACTGCCTGTATATCAGC
>BLSH010081683.1:208732-219327 GCA_018402905.1 Glandirana rugosa
CTGCTGGGCCACGGACGGCCACACTTGGCGGCAGGCACCGGGTCGTCACACTTGGCGGCGGGCACCGGGTCGTCCCACTTGGCGGCGGGCACCGGGTCGTCACACTTGGCGGCGGGCACCGGATCGGCAAGCACCGGGTCGTCACACTGGGCGGCAGGCACCAGGTCGTCACACTGGGCGGCAGGCACCGGATCAGCAAGCACCGGGTCGTCACACTGGGCGGCAGGCACCGGGTCGTCACACTGGGCGGCAGGCACCGGGTCAGCGGGTGCAGGAACCGCAGGCTGGACAGCTGGAACAGGATCAGTGGGCACAGGAACAGCAGGCCAGACAGCGGACACAGGAGCGGCAGGCACCGGGTCATCACACTTCGCGGCAGGCACCGGGTCGTCACACTTGGCGGCAGGCACCGGGTCGTCACACTTGGCGGCAGGCACCGGGTCGTCACACTTGGCGGCAGGCACCGGGTCGTCGGGAACGGGAAAAATGAAGTCAAATTGATTAGCTGGCAAAGTGTCCATAGGGCCAAACTGGGTGAAGGACAGAGAACCAGTACAGTTAGGTGAAATAGTGACAGGCAGGTGGGAAACAGAGGGTCCAATTTTCATGGGTTGTACCAAGGTGGCAGGTGTGGAGGCAGACTGGAACAGATCAGTTGTTGAAGCAGACTGAATCAGATTGGCAGGTGTGGAGGCTGGATTGGATAGTGGTAGGATTGTGCAGGTTGGGAAAAACTTCCGTTTCTTTTTGGGTTTAGTCACAGCAATTCTATATGAGGATGCAGAGCTGTAAGTAGTGGATGCAGCTGATGGAGGAGAAGACATTTCAGCAGCCAGGTGTCTGGCCACCGGACTGGGTGGTTGCAGGTTGACAGAGGCCGAGTGCAATATTTTTGACCATGCTTGTAATAAAGGTTGCACAAAATCTGATTTGCATACTGCCTGTCTGACTAGAGATTGCACAGAATCAATACACTCCCTTAGCACCTGTTGGGAACATGCTGATTAGTGTTCAAAGAAAAAGGCTGAGTCGTCTTCCAGTAACCAAACCAATGAAACCATCTGATTTAAACTGAAAGGTGGGGTGTAATCATCACCACCACTAGGGACACCAGACAAAGCCAACTCTGCACAAATTTGAATGAGTGGCTGCATCCCTTCAAACAAAAATCTGCCTTGATCAACAAAAGAGTAAGCCAGACGGATGCATTCCAACAATTGCTCCCTGGTCTGCTCTTTCAAAATCTGGCAACAATAATCCCTGTCTTCTATTGCAAGCAGTGAGAAATACAAAATCTCCTCAGCATGCATCTTGCAGCAATGCTCAGACCTGATTCCCAGGTGCAGCCGATCTGATTGTATGGCTTCGGTATTATGTCAGGGATACCATATGCAGGTATCCAGCAGGGATGGTCAGATCAGTTGGCTGCACTTAAAGGAATCAGGACCAGGTGTAAGTTGAAAATATGTAGATATTTATTACACAAATAGCACACTTCAAACACCAAAACACCAGCAAACATAAATGAGCAAGTAAAAGATGAAAACACACCAAACCCCAAAATAAACACCTAACTATCTCACTAATTAAATACAAACAAAGAAAGCACACATATATAATAAGCAAACAGGGATGCCAGATAAGGGGAACAGGGAGCCAGGTACTGGGAGCAGAAGGAGAGCAAGGAAGCAGGTCTCTGGGTCTGGATTACAGATCGGGGATCAGAGCAGGTCAGGTTCAGGCATGGACACGGCTTACAGGGAAAATACCGAAGCATTGGAACAGGGAACAAGGCGGGCTTATATGGACCCAGCAGACCCATCAGGTGCAGCTTAATGACCTGTAAGCTCAATCTCCTGGGAGAGACCCGCTGGTGGCCACCAGAACTACACCATTTGGTTTTCCAAACACTGCCACCAGCAGGTGACCCAAGCAAGGACACAGATCCTGACAAACAGCGATCTCTCTCTACTCTCTGTCAGTACACTCTCCCCATAGTTAGAAAGCACCTCCCTATGGAACACTTAACCCCTTGATCACCACTAGTGTTAACCCCTTCCCTGCCAGTGTCATTTATACAGTAATCAGTGCATTTTTATAGCACTGATTGCTGTATAAATGTCACAGGTCCCAAAAAAGTGTCAAAAGTGTCTGATATGTCCTCCTGCAATGTCACAGTCCTAAAAATCGCTGATCATCACCATTACTAGTAAAAAAAATAAATAAATAATAAAAATGCCATAAATCCATCCCTTATTTTGTAGACACTATAACTTTTGCGCAAACCAATCAATATATGCTTATTGCAATTTTTTATACCAAAAATATGGAGAAGAATACATATTGGCCTAAACTGATGAAGAAATTATTTTTTTTACATTTTTTTCGGATACTTAGTATAGCAAAAAGTAAAAAATATATATATATTTTTTAAATTGTTGGTCTGTTTTTGTTTATAGCGCCAAAAATAAAAAACACAGAGGTGATCAAATACCAGCAAAAGAAAGTTCTATTTGTAGGAAAAAAAAGGACATCAATTTTGTTTGGGTACAGGGTCGCACGTCCACGCAATTGTCAGTTAAAGTGACACAGTAACGTATTGCAAAAAATGGCCTGGTCATTAAGGGGGTAAATCCTTCTGGGCTGAAGTGATTAATGCAGGGGTCTCCACACTACTGCCTGCAGGCCCTCTACAAGATTTTATCTGACCCTCAGTTATTCTTATCCTTAATATGCACAGATTTAGGATTAAAGGAGTTGTAAAGGTAGAACGTTTTTTATCTTAATGCATTAAGATAAAAAAACTTTTGTGTGTAGTAGCCCCCTCAGCACCTCCTAATTACTTACCTGAGCCCCTTCTCTCTGCAGTGATGTCCACGAATGTCTAAGCCATCCGGGACACTCCTGATTGGCTGAGACACAGCAGTGGCGCCATTGGCTCCTGCGGCTGTCAATCAAAGTCAGTCAACCAATCAGGGGAGAGAGGGGATGGGGCCGAGTTTGGGCTCCGTGTCTGAATGGACACACGGAGCTCTGACTCGGCTCGGGTGCCCCCATAGAAAGCTGTGGGTTGTGGGGGCACCCGATAGGAGGGAGGAGCCAGGAGAGCAGAAGAAGCACCCGAGAAGAGGAGGATCCGGGCTGCTCTGTACAAAACCAACACAGAGCAGGTAAGTATAACATGTTTGTTATTTATAAAAAACCAAGACTTTACAATCACTTTAAGGTCAGCAGAGGCTGCCTATTGTCTGTACTTCAAGCCCACCAACCCAAACCCTGTAAGGTGGTCTATAATAGGGACCCTGATGTAAAGTGGACTCTGATATAAGGATGTATTATAATTGGGATCCTGATCTAAGGGAGGACTCCAATGGGGACCCTGATGTAAGGGAGAATTCTCATGTAAGGGAGACTCTGATGGGCATTGTAATGGGCATTTTGGCCTGCAAATTGTGTAAATCATGCAATGTGGCCCTCACAATGAAAAGTCTGGAGACCCCTGCTTTAAAGTGATTCTAAAGGGAAGATTTTTTTAAAATAACAAACAAGTTATACTTACCTGCTCTGTTAAATGGTTTTGCACAGAGCAGCCCCAATCCTCTTCTTTTTAGATCCCCCACTAGCACTCCTTGCCCCCCTCCCTTGCCAAGAGCCCCCAAGGCAAGCCTCTTGCTATGGCGGCACTGCAGCAGGCTCACTCCTCAGTCGTGCTCCGTGTGTCCATTCATTGGCTTAGCCCCGTCACCTCTTTTCATTGGCTCACTGTCTATAGTTGACAGCAGCAGGAGCCAGTGGAGGGAGAGAGACCTGGGAGAGCCGTTGCTCTCATGCACATCGCTGTATCAAGATGGGACTCAGGTAACTAAAAGGAGGGTGGGGTGCACCCAGAAAGATTTTTTATCTTAATACATAGAATGCATTAGGGGAAAAAACTTGACCCTTGCATGGGGCCAAGTTCCCTAATCTACTGTTTCTTATCTGACACGTTATGCAAATCTTGACTGTTTTTGCCTTTCCACAA
Source organism: Glandirana rugosa (assembly GCA_018402905.1). Lineage (NCBI taxonomy): Eukaryota > Metazoa > Chordata > Amphibia > Anura > Ranidae > Glandirana > Glandirana rugosa. The sequence continues at coordinate 212,754 of BLSH010081683.1, forward strand.
AGAATATAGCCATGCCATTCTCTCTAGGTCACAACCCGCTACACTGGTAGCTAACTGTACGTGTTCATTGATTTATATCTATACAGATTTTTGTATTATGCAACCTTTTTGATAAATAAAGGAATTACAAAAAAAAACTTGACCCCTTAGGGCCGGTTCACACTGAGGCGATCCTAGGCGATTTGCGATCCGACTTGTGTCGCCCCAATTCGCCTCAAATCGCCTGACATCAGAAATCCCATTGGAATGAATGGAGCCGTCTTAATATGCGCTACTCAAGTCCAAAGCGATTCCAAAAAAGGTTCCTGTACTATTTTCAAGCGGCTTCTAGGCGAATTGAGCCCATAGAAGTCAATGGAAGTTCGCTTTCAAGTCGGATCCCAGTCTATGAAGAAGCGACTTTCCAGGAAGAAAAACATAATTTTGCCAGAAGACACACCTCTCATGTCCCAGGTACTCATGTTGAAATCGCCTGAAATCGCCTGATATCGCTTCGCAATCGCTTCGCAATCGCGCCGCTTCGCTTTGCAATCGCTTCGCAATCGCGCCGCTTCGCCTTTTCAAATCGCCTAGCAAATTCGCCCCGAAGTCGGATCGCCTCAGTGTGAACCGGCCCTTAGAACCATTTTAAAGCATTATTTGGTTTTATATTAGGATTTGATAAAAACTAAAATGAGCATCGCTCCATATTTGTCAGCCAGGTAGTGACCTTGCCTCTGTTTCTTAATATTAGATAAGGGCGAATGATTTGCCAGTATAAACAGCAATATATTTATTGTTAGATCTGTAAGAAAAATCAAAGTTCTACTCAACAAATTTCATTTCCTTTTCCAATAAAAACTTCCCTGGAAGGCTCATAATGTTTCATTTAAGTGTCAGGTTTGTGCCAGTTTTAGACCGGTAACAAACTCTTCTATAAACTTGCTGACCCATGTTTACTGAGGCTCACTTGGATTTGCAGCTGGGCATCGTCCAGCAGTGCCCAGCACATGCAGTGGCTCTGTTCCTGCTGGCTCAAAGACTAACCACCTGCTGCAAAATGAAGCGAATAGGAACATGTGTAATTGGAAGAGATTAGAACAGGCAGCAAGAACTCACGATAGAACAAAAACAATTAAACAGGAATTCTTGGAAAGAAGATAACTTGAAGTCATCTTGGGACAAGCTGTGTACGTTGGCCCTTTGAAATTGTCTTCATGGTGGCAAGAAGGACACGTTCTTTGTGAGAAGGTTTCAGAATAATATCAGAAAAACAGAGGCAGAGCCATCCCAGGCTACTGCCACCTGGATCATTTTTGTATTTATACGGTTGTTTAGTTTATTTCAAAAGATAAGTGCTGTTTTATCTGAAATCCGGGAAATTGCTAATTAAATCCAGTTCTCTAAGTGTATCAGTACATCACTAAATATAAAAATCACCCCACTCCACGCTGTGAATAAATTACATATACAATTAAGTGATGTAAATATTGGTGCAGCGCTATAATTCAGAGTCCAAACTGACTGATAAAGTCCAAAATAAAGGATTCTATATAGGGGTTATCCTACGAAGAATGTTATAATAAAGAGCCTGTTCTCCACACCCTCTTTTACTGCCGCTTACTGACTGGATGGGTGGGTCTCGGGCAGACTCGATGGGCATGCCCAAGCAGCGTGCGGCAGCCGCGAGAGCGCGCTGCCGGAGGCTGCGAGTGCGCAGGGGCAACGTGCACATGGCAGGACATCCATGGACGTCCTTGGGGCATTTCAGAGCCGCGCTGTGGCCGTCTTTTCGTCTGAACTGGTTAATAGCAGATATGTAAATATTGGTTCAGCGCTATAATTCAGAGTCCAAACTGACTGATAAAGTCCAAAATAAAGGATCTTATATAGGGGTTATCCTACGAAGAATGTTATAATAAAAAGCCCGTTCTTCACACCCTCTTTTACTGCCTCTTACAGACTGGAGTTGACCCCCATCACAGAGGTCGAATAAGCCTTCCTCAATCTGAGACTATCACAGTGCAGGTGCATTTATACGGAGACTTGATTACACACAGTTGGATTCTATTTATCATCATTAGTCATTGAGGTCAACATTGGATCATTCAGAGATCCTCACTGAACTTCTGGAGAGAGTTTGCTGCACTGAAAGTAAAGGGGCTGAATAATTTTGCACGCCCAATTTTTCAGTTTTTTATTTGTTAAAAAAGTTTGAAATATCCAATAAATTTTGTTCCACTTCATGATTGTGTCCCACTTGTTGTTGATTCTTCACAAAAAATTACAGTTTTATATCTTTATGTTTGAAGCCTGAAATGTGGCAAAAGGTTGCAGAGTTCAAAGGGGGCCGAATACTTTCGCAAGGCACTGTAAAGGAAATATGAGGGCGATAGAGAAATTAATGAGCTCATCTCAGAGCCTAAAGAGGCCAATAGCAAAAATATACAAAATCTTGGTGAAGGAGGCAGAACCTAAAATCCCCACATACCTAGGGAAATGGGAAGAGGAGATAGGGATAATACAAGAGGAGAAAACTAGGAACAAGGTACTGAGGATGTGCTTTAACACCGCAATGGACCAAGGAACAAGAGAACTGAACTATAAAGTACTAGCGAGATGGTATATAACACCAAAAAAGGCACAGATGATACAAGGAGGTGGCCCACTGAACTGTTGGAGGGGGTGCGACAGCCCGGGCACTCATGCACATATATGGTGGCACTGTCCAAAAATGGGTAAATATTGGAATAAGATTGTTAGAAATATTTATAGGATTACAGGAGAACAAATCAAAATGGACCCCTGGGAATGCCTATTCCATCTGACGGGAAAATCAGAAAAGCTATACAGAAACCCATTGGTACCAATACTATTAAATGCTGCAAAAAGCCTGATACCTAAAAAATGGAAAACCACTGAGATTCCAACATTGACAGAGTGGCTACAGAAGATAGAATGGATAAGATCATTGGAGGAGCCATTATATGGAGTAGAAGATGAAACAGAAGCACATCAGAAGAGATGGAAGAAGTGGGTGGACTTTAAAAAATCAGAAGACTATGTGGATATGATGAGAAAAGGAATACCCCCAGATTAGATCCCAAATAAAAAGCAATGCGGAAGGTCCCAAGGAGGTCGCGGAAAGATGAGATAGACAAGGAGACGCGGAGAGAGAGGGGGGGACAGATAAAAGTAACACAAGAGTAATGACTCTTTATATTATTTCGCTACTCTGGTTTTTATAAGGCTCAAAAGAGTAGGGGAAATATTAATTAAATAAATAAAGATTAAAACAAAGATAGGAAAGAAATTGCCACGATGATGAAAAGTTCTCGTCAGAGACTAAAAAATGAATGATAAATTCAAGGGTCTCTAGGACTTACTGAGGTGGAAAAAAAAAAAAGAAAAATGCACGCACTTGCGGAATGGCGACAAACTCCGGTACTTAAAAATCTCCATAGGCGACACTTTAAAAAATTTTAACGGTAACCAGGTTAGAGGTGCAGAGGAGGTCTTTTACGAGAATAATTGCTCACACTCTGTCGATCGCGGCAATACCTCGCATGTGTGGTTTGAACACCGTTTTCATATGCTGGCGCGACTTACGTATGCGTTTTCTTTGCTGCGCAAGCTCGCGGGGACGGTGGCGCTTTACATTTTTTTTTAATTTTTTCATTTTTATTTTAACACTGTTCCTTTAAAACAAAAAAATGTGATCACTTTTATTGCTATCACAAAGAATGTAAACATCACTTATGATAGTAATATATGGTGACAAGTACTCTTTATGGAGGACTGGGGGTCTAAAAGATGTATTCATTTGTTCTAAGTTTTTATACATTGTGACTAGTTTTTTTAACTTTAAATAAAGGGGATTGTTTTCTCTTTTTTTTTTTTTCTTTTCTTTTTTTCTTTTTAGTATTGTTTTTATTTACTTTATTATTTTTTTTTAAATTTAGTAATCTTGTTTCTTAATTCATGTGGTTATAATATCATCTCCTTCCCTTTTGAAGAAGGGCGGGAAAGAAAACATTTTTTACATTTACATTTTGCTGACACTTATTTTTTTTTAAGAATAATTACTACCTAATATATACTGTAGAGTATGTAATTAATGTTAATTTAGGGTCTCTTTTTTTATAATTCTACCTTGAACATTGTTTATTTACTTTGTGCCCTTCTCTCTCCTGCACTCTTCAACAATTATCCATCTAACTTTTACCTGTTAATTTTACCATTATTTTTTCTTTGTTACACCCCTTTATTAAATTCCAATAAAATGTATTGAAATAAATAAAGGGGATTGTTTTATGGTTTTGCACTATTGGAGTATTTGTCTTATTATATCTCTTCTGGGGCGCCATACTGGAATATGTTTGAAGTCTCAGGACCGGGTGTATGCAGTGATCTGCTATTTACATTAAATGTGGCATGTCGATCATATTTAAAGCCTAGTACACACTGCTGTTGTTTTTTTCATTCAACCCAGCTTAGTATGGAGCCACTGTACTAACAAATCAAAGTTAGTACCAGTGGTGGCCACACCATTAGGGGCGCAGGGGCGCCGCCCCCCCAATCTATGTGCCCTGCCCCTAATCTACATGCAGGGCGCCGGATTTCAATGTGAGATTTTTTTTTAGCAAATGATTAGAGCCTGAGGTTCTAATTGGCTTCAAAAAGGGTGTGCTCGGGGCACTTAGCCCCTTAGCACTTAGCCCCGAGCCCACCCAATTGTGTGACATTAGCGAATTAATATTCTCTAATGTCTTCCTGCTTCTCCTCCCCAGTCTTAGGACTCCCGGCCAATTGGGTCTCAGGACGGAAGGAGAAGCAACGGGCCGGCTCTTCCCTCGGCAAGCTGCAGCAGGTGGGGGGGCAAAGGGGCAGCTTCCAGGAGCCCTACCCCAGATCCAATATGACTTCCTAAGGTAAGGACATAGATGGCCGCCTTCATGTCTGACCCATCCTGGCAGAGTGGGGGGGGGGTTAGTGTGAGTGAGAGGGCCAGGGGTTTGTTTGCAGCCCCCCTGAAAATATTGAGCACCAGCCGCCACTGGTTAGTACAGCGATATTCCCTGCTGTTGTATTGTGCTGTGACAGGGGGGTGGCTCCTCCGCTAGAACTATCCAGTCAGCGCTCTCAGCCATTGGCTGGGAGCTATCAGTAGACCTTTTTGGGTTATGGCCATTCGACAGAAACAGATCAAACGGCTTCTGTCAGACCAGCTGCCGTACACAAGGGCTGAATATCAGCCAGTTTCTATTGAACCGGCTGATGCCGCCCAACATTCGTCCCGTGTGTTACAGGGTTTTAGCGAGGCATGAATGTTTTGTGAGTTACAGTCTGTTGGAGAATTGTGTGAGCATTGAAGAACTTGGTGGAACACATATGAATATTTGTTTTGTTTTTCACTGAAGTCATGAACAATTCTGTATTGAACTAACATATACTTTATGCACACAGCACTGGGTGTTGTATGATATTGGAGTATTTGGAGCAAATCTGTAAGTTTTTATTTTCACAGCGCTATATTTGTTGGATTTCAATGTTTATCAGTAAATATAAACTGAATATGCCTGGGTTTAGTTCTCAAGAAAGTATTGAGAATCTTGCACCAAATTTTAAGGTAGCAAACCCCCTTGGGTGAATCTTGTTATTCAATTCAGGCTAATTGTAGGGCTATTAAGCACGCTTTTTTCAGACAAAAGACAGAGGATGGCAGGCATTTCCATTGTGGACATGCACCAATGCTAAAATAAATAAATAAATACAAAATAAATCTCTCCTTCAACTCAGAATGTTTAGCTCTCCCCAGCCTGTCCAATACATACTGACAATATGGCTGCTGTGTATGGCTATAGTATAGTATAGTATGGCCGGCCATACACGGTTCGAATCTCAGCTGGTTAAGTAGGAACAGTCTGAGATTCGAACCGCTAATGGGCGCTGATCAACTTTGGTACCAAGGATTCTCTTGCAATTATACCCGCACCGCGATTTGAGGTGTCATTAAAACGAATGGCTTCTCAAATGCAAGTCCCATGATTTGTCATTCACACATCGGCGGTGTCAAATCGTGGGCAGATTCGTGGTAAATCAGCCCATGAATAAACGATTATAATAAATCATCAAGTGAGATGTTTTCTGGACACTGGGGGCTCATTTACCAAAGTGTACCTTGTGAAAGGCCTCCAGCCGCTACTACACAGCCCCTGGGACAAATAACTACCTACGGGGTACAGAACTCCTTTAGGTTGCCATATTGCATTGCATTTTACTGAAAATTACATCAGCTGCAGACTGAGAAGAAAACGTAATTTCCAAAAACAATAAATTACAACAGTGCTTGTATGGCAATTGTATATACTATTTTTATTTGCATTATTTTTGCTTCATGAAAGTGGAGTTACCCTTTAAAGCTGGACTGCAGGCATTAAAACTTTAATTTTAATATATTCCTTAATAACCACAAAGGATATACCTCCAGTTTTTGTGCCCTAAATTCCTCTGAAAATCCAGATCTTACCTTGAAATCACTGTGCAGTACATTGCCACTACAGAGACCAAAGTGGTGGGGGGGGGGGGGGGGGGA
>BLSH010081683.1:219337-239753 GCA_018402905.1 Glandirana rugosa
AAGGGTCATCATTCCAAATTCGACCATAAGATGAAATTTCCCGTACCAGGGGAAACTTAGACTTGAGGTCGTATTCGTTTACTACAGATTGATGTTTTCACGTAGAAACGTCATTAGGTAACACTTGGAAACGGAGACACGTCCTCGAAGGACATTATTTCTGACCATTGATGACGAGAGAGAGGAAGACATCCTACTGACCAGAACATAGAAGGGGATGGAGATCAAAAAGTATCCGTCGGACATCATCCGCCTGGACGAGTCAGGGGGGGGGGGGGTGGTGAGACCAGAGACAAACCGTTACACGACGTGTCACTACTACAATGACAATAAAAAAGTTCCATTCTAGACCTAAAAGTCCCCTTAAATCCCGTGTTTTACTGAGCAGGTCCACCTACTACAGGCTGCCTATGAATAACTAGAGGAAGGGGAAGATACAAGACCAGTCATCCTACAGAAGGAGAGAGAGCAGCAGTTACCAGTCTTTATTACAGAAAGCTCCTGCACAGAGGCAAAGGTTCCCAATGGATTACTGCAAAGTTGCACTTTTGTAGTTAGACAGCAATTGCTTATGCTGGAGTTCAGGTTCAAAGGCAACCATGCCCTTTAAAGTAGAATACCAGCTTAAACCTTACTACTGGGAAGAAAGGGAGGACCCCTACCGTGCCACTGCCAAAAATGATAGATAGAGGTTGAAGGAGTAATACTTCCCTCAAAAAAAGACATGACTTTGTGGGCACATAAGGCAAAAAATTATGTTTTAAAAAGTATTATTTATTATAAAATAGCGTTAACAATTATACAAATAATGACAGATACAGTCAGCCGCTACTGGACAATTTCAACAGATACCAAAATAACCAGACATGGAGTCATGGATCCTTTCAAAGTGTGACAAGAGATCCAAGAAATTTGGAACCATACACTCCTCCATGCTTGTTTGTCAACGTGTTTCCCTTCGAATTGCTTCCTCAGGACAAAGATGGGTAGGTGCTGATTGGTCTTGAATGTCAAGTATTGGGAAAATACCACACAAGACAAAAAACTGATAGAAATCAATTCTTCCGAAAGGAAAGGTTCCAAAGTAGACTAGGGAATTTACAAGGGTGTCATCCCACATGGATCATGTAGACCAGTAATACCAAGTGATCCACTCTGTTTAGGGTATTGTAGAAAAGATAAAGGGTATCAAATAAATAATGACTTAGGGAACCACGAGATTCCAGAAGCAGAAAAATGTATCAGATTATTATCCAGTTTCTGCACTGGCTACACCGGCGGTGTTTGTATCCCTCCTGTGATGTTAGGAGTGATTGGACAAAGGTACACAGGAAGAGGCCTTTAGTTTTATGCATGAAGTATCTCATTTGGGGGCCTGGATATGAAGCCAAGGATTGTCCCGATAAGGTAAGTGCATCTGTGCAGAGTAGTATCACAAATGTCCCCGCCGGCACGCTCCTAACATCACAGGAGGGATACAAACCCCGCCAATGTAGTCAGTGCAGAAACCGGATAATAATCTGATACGTTTTTCTGCTTCTGGAGTCCTGTGGTTCCCTAAGTAATTGTTTATTTGATACCCTTTATCTTTTTACAATACCCTAAACAGAGTGGATTACTTGGTATTAGTGGTCTACACCATCCTTGTAAATTTCATAGTCTACTTTGGAACCTTTCGCTTTGGAAGAATTGATTTACATCTGTTTTTTGTCTTGTGTGGTATTTTCCCAATACTTGACTTTCAAGGCCAATCAGCACCTACCCCTCTTTGTCCTGAGGAAGCAATTAGATGTGAAACGGGTTGACAAACAAGCAGGGAGGAGGGTATGATTTCAAACTTCTGATGTATACAGGATCTCTTTTTTAACATACCAATGGACCTCTTGTCACACTTTAAAAGGATCCATGCCTCCATGTCTGGCTATCTGTTGACATTGTCCAGTAGAGGGTGTCTGTGTCTGTGATTATATGTATAATTTTTAAAGCTATTTTGTAATTGATAATACTTTTTAAAAGATAATTGTTTGCCTTATGTTGTGCCCACAAAGTCCTGTCTTTTTTTGAGGAAAGTATCACTCCTTCAACCTTTTTCTAAACCTTACTACTCTTATAAATGTCCCTCCCCCTTCCTAACACCTATGCTGACTATCCTATGTAAAAAAGTTGCATATACTGAACTATTTAAGACCACTCTTGTCACATGATCCAGGCTCCCCTGTGTCAGTCAACGGCAGGGGAGAAGAGGAAGTACTGACAGTGCCTAGGACATGGCAGCCTATAGGTGATGTTTTCATTGTAGGCTTTACCAGCTGTTGTTGGAGGGTTCTCTTCTCTCCCATGCAGTCCCTTTGGCTGACACCATGAAACATATGACTGGACTGGACTGGAATAGGTTGAAAATAGGTAAGTATGCACATTTTTGTTTTACACAGGTTAGTCAGCGTAGGTGTTGGGAGGGCAGAGGGAACATTTTTAAGACTAGCTAGGATTAGGCTGGAATTCTACTTTAACTAGGTAACATTTCCAAATAAAATCTAAATGGAGCATCTATGAATTATTTGTGTCTGCTGTCAAGGCGTAAGTGATAATATAGTTTTCCAGTAATGACAGCAAAACATATGAAGCAGAATAGAATATGCTTTCAGGTGTATGGGAAGTGCAATGAAAAACGTAAGCAGAGGAACTTCACAGAAATGGCAATAACAGGCCTTTTGTATAGCTTCATTGTTGCAGAATTGAGAAGGTGGGGATCGGCCTATTAACCCAAGGCAAGAAATGGCAGAGAATCAAAGATTGCATTGTTCTTTTGTGTGAGTTAGACAGTTTCTAAATTGTGGATGGCTCCAGGTCAGGATAGACAAGCAAAGACAGTTTTGTCTTCAGGCTCATCTCTGGTTTGTTATAATTTAGTAGATGCTGTCTAGTAAGGTTGAAAGACATCTCCAGGCAAATGTAAAAATGTCTCTTAATTAGTCCATATATTTTTTCTGATAAAGATACTATAAAAATGTAATCTGTTTCTGTAATTCAGAGCTACAGTTCTTGCTAATGTAGTACCCTCTATTGTGCTAGGTTGCTAGGTTGTCAGTGTAGCTGTTAATTTAAGTTCAGCTCCGAGCTATGACTAAGCTGTGAATCTGGGTCAGGGTTCCGTGACTCAGCGGGGCTGGATGACTCATCCTAGCAACCTCTCTGGTGCCTCCCTCTATTTTCTGGGACATTGGAGAATGCTTTAGACATAGTGGGTGGAGAGTAGAATGAGCTGCTTTGATAATTTATGAGGACCTCAGCCAATCCCCAATGAAGGGCTGGCAGGGGGCAGGCCACCTCATAAATAGGCAAATAAATAATAAAAAGTCACGCCAGCAGGGCCAGTCAGGTTGTATATGCAGATGGAGTGCTGAGGAGGCTGTCGGTCGCCCTTGAGGGTGCCCCCTAGTCTTGGGGGGGAGTGACCTTGGGCCTGGGCTCAGGCGCTGAAAGGATCCTACCATAACACACAGAAGAAGCCCTTCCTGGGGGCATGGGAGCAAGGAGAGAGGGCAGCAGGAGCAGGTCAGCACATCTGGGAGATCTCCTGAGAGTCAGTCATGTGGGCTGGAGAAGTTAGCCTGGAGAGCTAGTGAAAGGGGCAGCTGCAGCCTGGTGGGTTGGTAGTGCCTGAAAAGGTGGTGCTGGAATCAGCCACAGGAGGAATAGTACAGTCTGGACACTGGGGATGGGTGAAACGGACCCCTGTTCAGTTCGCACGAGAACTTTCAAACACAGCGAAAGTTCGGACCCGAATAACGAACCCCATTAACGTCAATGGGACCTGAGCTTCAAAAATCAAAAGTGCCCATTTTGAAAGCTTATATGCAAGTAAATGTACATACAATGGTTATAGGGGTCCGGGTCCTGGGGGACATGTATCAATGAAAAAAAAGTTTTAATCGGTGACATCAGCATTGGGGGCTTCATAGCTGGTAATCCATGACTGATTCATTTTTATGAAAGTCAAATGGTCCACGGAGTCTGTGGACAGACGTGTTCTATAATCAGTCAAGAAACCTCCTGCAGCACTGAATGCCCGTTCTGAAAGCACACTGGATGCAGGGCAGCCCAACAACTCAATAGCATACTGGGCAAGTTCTGGCCAGTGGTCTATTCTCATGACCCTGTAAGCCAGTGGATCGTCAGCTGGAAAGCTCTCCATTTCGGTTTTGGTAATCATCCACCATGTGATGCAGATGCTGCCGATGGGATGTGGAAGCTGACAGGCCTGGGCAGTAAGGACTAAAAATATTAGGAAATGCCTCACTGAGGCTGACGCCTTCTCCAACACTCCTCTCTTGACCAACAGAAGACTCAAAAGAACGTTTTTCACGACACTGTAACCTACTGGAGTTGGGAAAAATGTTCAATAAAATCCTCTTTAACGCGTCCTCAAGAGATTTTATCTTCTGCACTCTCTGTGGGGACGGCATGAGTTGTGAGACCTTACCCTTATAACGGTGGTCAAGGAGGGTTGCCAACCAGTAATGGCCATTCTCCTTTATGCCACGTATTCTTGGGTCCTTGTAGGCTTTGAAGCACAAGGTTGCCCATGCACATGAACTTTGCAGAGGCTTGAGAAGCGGACTCCTGAGGGTCACTGAGGATGACAGCATCTGGAACTTGCTCCTCCAAGCCTACTACTCCCAAGGGTCCTATGGTTGGAAAGCCATCGCTTACAGATTGACGCATTTCTTCCTCTTCTTGAAGCCTGCGAAAGTGCCAAAATCCTCCTCCTCATTGTCCTCACCTCTCTCCTCCTGTGTGTTCTGTGACATAGGAATGATGGTGTCTGGATAAAGTGGGCCTTGAGAGGAAAGGAAGTCCTCCTCTTCCTCCTGCTGCTCTGCCCCCAGTGCTCTGTCCATAATGCCATGTAGAGTCTGCTCCAGCAGGAACACAACAGGGATTGTGTCACTGATGCATGCACTGTCATGGTTTACCATCCCGGCGGCCTCCTCAAATGGTGACAGTACAGTGCATGCATCCTTAATGATCAGCCATTGGGGAAAAAAGCCAAGGCAGCCTGAGCCTGTCGTCATGCCATACTCGCACAGGTACTCGTTGATGGCTAAAGTCGAGTTTCACCTGGTGGGCATGTCACAAATCAGGCGGTTTACGGGCAGGTGGAATTTCCGCTGAATTTCAGCCAACCGAGCACTGGCTGTGTATGCTGCCTGAAATGGCTACAGACTCTTCTGGTTAGCTTGCAACCCTGGGTACGTAAATACGTACCCAGGGTTGCAACCCATCTTGCAACCCTGGGTGCGTATTTAGACCACCAAATTTATGACATGTGCCAGGCATGGCACACGTGTCAACTTTCCCTGTCTAAGCACGGACAGGAGGTTGGAGCCATTATCACACACCACCATTCCTGGCTGCAACTGGAGTGGTGTGAACCACCTCTGGGCCTGTCCCTGCAGAGATACAAGAATCTCTGGTCCGGTATGGTTCCTTTCCCCTAAACACACCAGCTGAAGCACTGCATGGCACCTTTTAGCCTGACTCATGGAATAGCCCCTTGAATGCTTAGCGGGTACCTGATGTTCATAGGACAATTCTGCAGAGGAGGGCATGGAGGTGGCGGAGGAGGAGGAGGTAGAGCTCACAGGTCTGGCATCATCACCACCAGCTGTATGGAGATGTGGGGGCCCAACAAGCTGCAGCACCAAGCCTTGTCCTGCATCCTTTTGAGTTGCAAGCAAAGTTACCCAGTGTGCTGTGAATGAAATACATCGTCCCTGCCCATGCTTGCTGGACCATGTGTCAGCAGTAAGGTGGATTTTATGGCTAACTGCCTTGCCCAACGATGCCAGAACATTCCCTTCCATAGTAGTAGATAGTAGAGAGATGGAACAGCCTTACGTGAAGAGTAGTAGCAACTGGGAACCTGCCATTGTGGTTCAGCACATTGGGCAAATTCAGGGGCAGAATCCAACAGGCTGAAAGGCAAAAGCTGGAGAGCCAACAGCTTTGACAAGCTTGCATTTAGACACTGGGCATGTGGGTGGCAGGGACTGTATTTTTTTTCCACTGCAGCATATGGGGCAGAGAAATTTGCCGGCTGCGGTCTAAAGCTGGTGGTGTGCTGCTGGCAGATGTGCTGCTAGGACCTGGGACACCCTGTACTATGCCATGTCTCCTGTCAGTGGAGGCTGCTGAAAGGCAATGACTCGGTATAGCAGGGGCAGACTGAAGTGGGTAATGAGGAGGAGGAGGGACAGATTTGTGCCCCTTTTGTGTGGCTTTTAGATGCTCTTGCCAACGGGCTGAGTGGTTGGACATTAAATGCCTTGTTAAGCATGTGGTACCCAAATGGCTGGTGTTTTTGCCACGTTTGATGTGCTTGAGACACAGTTTGCAGATAGCAACAGTGCAATCTGCTGCAGGTGTGCTGAAAAAGGCTCAGCAAGCTGAGCTTTGGGGAGTGGTCTGGGAGAGAACAGCTGCAGAATTTCATGGAAAAGGGTGTCTGCTCTCTACTCTTTCTTGATGTCGGCCTCCTTGGGGTTGTGCCGCCTCACCTTCAGTTTCCTCCTCTGCTCTATCTGGCACCCAAGTTGCATCAGTGACCTCATCGTCATCATCATCATCTCCATCTCCTCCATCATCATTACCACTGGAGACAACTTGGCAATACGCTGTGGCTTGGGGAACATGAATGCCAATTTGTCTACCAGTGTTCCCTCTCTCTAGGCTTCTGTTCCTGTCATCCTCAACCTCAGAACCATCATCTGAATCCAGTAATGGCTGGGCATCATCAAGGACAATTGGCTGATGCTGTGATCAAATAACTCAGCTGACTCCTCCTCCATGGCTGATGTTGGGGCTATGGCAAGATTAGATGTGGACAAGGAGGCAGGTTTATCCACTCTGGCACCTGCAGTGGACTGCACACTTGTCTCTGCTTGCGTGACAGAGGATGATGAGGATGAAGAAGGTTTAGTAAGCCAGTCCATCACCTCCTCTGCATGCTGTGGCTGGATAGCATGGGCAAACTCACTAAACAGAGGAAATGATGCCCTGCCTGAGGACTGACCACCACGTCCACCTTTGCCTGTGGATACATTAGTTGCTGGCCCCCTTACAGTGCCAAGGGAACGTCTGCCTCTCCTTCTTGCCCTCCCAGACATTATTGGGAGGTAGGGGGTGGTGCTTATTAGCAAATCTTATGAAGAAGTGGAGATCTGTATGTAGATGCACTTTAATCAATGTGAAGTGGTGTTTGATGCACTTTAATTTGAGTACTAACACTACCCAGATACACTGTAATATACTGCAATATAATGCGCCAAACGTACAGTGACGCACAAAACTATACGGCGTTAAACTTGCAGTAACGCAGTTAGAACTATATGGCGTTAAACTGTCAGTAACGCACACAGAAGTAAATGGTGTTAAACTGGCAGTAGCGCACTTAGAACTATATGGTGTTAAACTGGTAGTAACGCAATTAGAACTATATGGCGTTAAACTGGCAGTAACGCAATTAGAACTATATGGCATTAAACTGGCAGTAATGCATACATAAGTAAATGGCATTAAACTGGCAGTAACACACTTAGAACTGTATGGTGTTAAACTGGCAGTAACGCACTTAGAACTATATGGCGTTAAACTGGCAGTAATGCACACATAAGTAAATGGTGTTAAACTGGCAGTAACACACTTAGAACTATATGGCGTTAAACTGGCAGTAACGCACTTAGAACTATATGCTGTTAAACTGGCAGTAACGCAGTTAGAACTATATGGCGTTAAACTGGCAGTAATGCACATATAAGTAAATAGTGTTAAACTGGCAGTAACACACTTAGCTCTGTATGGCGTTAAACTGGCAATAACACACTTAGAACTATATGGCGTTAAACTGACAGTAACGCACAGAAGTAAATGTCATTCAACTGGCAGTAACGCACACGGAACTATATGGGGTTCAACTGGCAGTAACGCACACAGAATAAATGGCGTCAAACTGGCAGTAGCACACGCAGAAGTAAATGGTGTTAAACTTGCAGTGTTTAACCATCACTACACTGAGGCTATCTGAACTGTCCCTACTCTAGCTATACACTTTTGTAAAGATTACTGACACAGTCTCACTACACTGCAACTATCTGAGCTGTCCCTACTCTACATATACACTAATGTATGAATGAATGACACGGTCTCACTGCACTACAGTGAAACTATCTGAGCTGTCCCTACTCTAGCTGCAAAGCCGAATGGTCCTCCTCACTACACTCACACTATCCCTAGACTGACACTAAACTAATATTCTACACTAACAATTGAAGCACAATAGCACAGTTTAGCACACTAGCTAACTAATAGCACAAAACAGAGCCCTGTTCTATCTCTCTCCAGCCAAAATCACACTGAAAATGGCTGCCATTGAAAGAATACCTTTATACTGTGGGGCGGTATTGAGCCATGATTGGATAAAGTCATGATGACAGTGTCCAATCATGACTCTGACAGTGCTCTGTGCCCTGATTGGCTGAAGCTTTCACTGCTTCAACCAATCAGGGCTTGCAATGGATTTTTCAGTGCCGCATTGCATCTTATTCGGTTCGGGGGGGGGGCGAACAAATGGTTGAACTCCCCGTTTGTTTGGTTGTTTGCTGAACGACCGAACAGCAAAAGTTTGGCCCAAACCATTCGTTCGCCCATCCCTACTGGACACTGTAATTCTTGCTACACAACAAGGGGCCTTGAGTGACTGTCAGATCTTCACAGTGATCCAGCTGGGTTCTGCAAGCAATTCTTTGCTGGAGGAATAAGAGGAGCTGTGTATAAAAACTGTATATAGGAAGTTGTCCTTGAAGTTGTTTTTTAAATCAATGGGCATCCCATAACCCCTCATCCCTATCCAAGTTATTAACCCTCAATAAATAGCAAATAAACAAAGTTATGGACTGTTCTCTGTCTCAAGAGTGCTTGTGAAAATTTAGTGTGCCTGGCTGTGCAGGGTGGGGAATCCCCGTTCATCTGTGGCCCTTAAGAGGCGTGCTACACTAATAATTCCTTAATTCCTTATCTTTCATAGAACAATGGGTTTAACATCATATAGGTCAATCGGAGTGTCTGTGCAGGGCACTGTAAGTGGCAATGTCTGTACAGACTTCTGTAAGTGGAGTATTTTCTCTGCAGGCTTCTGTAAGATGGAGTATCTCTACAGACTGATGTAAGTGGGTGTGTCTTCACAGGCTGCTGTAAGTGTAAGTGTCTGTACAATGCTGTAAGTGGGAGTGTCTGTACAATGCTGTAAGTGGGAGTGTCTGTACAATGCTGTAAGTGGGAATGTCTGTACAGGCTGCTGTAAGTGTAAGTGTTTGCACAATGCTGTAAGTGGGGGTGTCTGTACAATTCTGAAAGTGGGAGTGTCTGTACAATGCTGTAAGTGGGAATGTCTGTACAGGCTGCTGTAACTGGGAATGTCTGTACAGGCTGCTGTAAGTGGGAATGTCTGTACAGGCTGCTGTAAGTGGGAGTGTCTGTACAGGCTGCTGTAAGTGGGAATGTCTGTACAATGCTGCAAGTGAGTGTGTCTGTACTGGCTGTTGTAAGTGGGAGTGCCTGTACAAGCTGCTGTAAGTCAGAGTGTCTGTAAAACTGCTGTACTTGGGAGCATCTGTGCAGGCTGCTGTAAGTGGAAGTGTCTGTACAATGCTGTAAGTGGGAGTGTCTGTACAATGCTGTAAGTGTGAGTGTCTGTACAATGCTGTAAGTGGGAGTGTCTGTACAATGCTGTAAGTGGGAGTGTTTGTACAGGCTGCTGTAAGTGGGAGTGTCTGTTCAATGCTGTAAGTGGGAGTATCTGTACAATGCTGTCATTGGGAGTGTCTGTACAGGCTGCTGTAAGTGGAAGTGTCTGTTCAATACTGTAAGTGGGGGTGTCTGTACAATGCTGTATGTGGGAATGTCTGTACAGGCTGCTGTAAGTGAGAATTTCTGTACAAGCTGCTGTAAGTGGGAATGTCGGTACAATGCTGCAAGTGGGTGTGTCCGTAGTGGCTGCTGTTAATGGGAGTGCCTGTACAGGCTGCTGTAAGTCAGAGTGTCTGTAAAACTGTTGTAAGTGGTGGTGTCTGTACAATGCTGTAAGTGGGGGTGTCTGTACAATGCTGTAAGTGGGAGTGTCTGTACAATGCTGTAAGTGGGAGTGTCTGTACAATGCTGTAAGTGGGAGTGTCTGTACAATGCTGTAAGTGGGCGTGTCTGTACAATGCTGTAAGTGGGGGTGTCTGTATAGGCTGCTGTAAGTAGAAATGTCTGTATAACGCTAACCACTATGGTGACACTGAACTACTCTGATGATAGAAAGTACAAAATAAAAAAATAAAAAAAATAAATAAAAAAATGTTAAAAAAGAAATTAAAAAAAAAAAAATACTTATTTTTTTTAGCATACTGTCGCCAATCAGTATCTCTTATCATCACCACATCAATAATATGATGACGCTGTTCTGCACTGGTGGCAGTATGTTAAAAAAGTGAAAAAGTGAGAAAAATAAAACAAATGTATTTATTATTTAACTTTTTAATTTTCCAAAAAATTGTGACAAAAAATTACAACTTCAAAAAACTCGCCGTGTCTCTTACTAAATACTTTAGTCTATTTACCAAAAAGGGATCATTTGGGGGATATTTGTACTGTCCTGGCATTTTAAGGGCCCCAGGAAATGAGGCCATCAGTACATCAGGATTGATCAATTTTCAAATATGTACAGTATACCATAGTATGTAGACGTTATAACTTTCACACAAACCAATTATTATACACTTTTTGGGATTTTTTTCTTTACCAAAGACACATAGCAGAATATGTTTTTCGGCTCATCACTAGTCTCTGTCAACATGGGAACAAGGTGCCTCGCCAGGGAGAGAGAGAATTTGTTGCCCCATTAGCAAGGTACCCTCCCAAAGTTGAGGGCATGGTGGGTATGGTTAAAAAGGGGAGGGTGGGTTCAGAGTTGGCACTCACACATCAATAACATCCAGGTACGTTCAGCTCATCACTAGTCCCTGTCAACATGGGAACAAGGTGCCTCATCAGGAAGAGGGAGGATGTGTTACCCCCTTAGCAAAGTCCCCCTCCAAAGTTGAGAGCATTTGTCCTGGTCTGGTTCAAAAGATGGGGTTCATGCTCGCTAGCATAACTTTGAAGTGCATCTTAAAAATATTTTTCTAGTTATGGAAATATAACCTCTGTCATTTTTTGTTCTGTTTTTATTTAGTTTGCCCTATTAGGAAGATCTCCCCATTATGGTGACCTCAAAGGAAATGAAGCAATCTCCCCAGTTGGGATGTACACAGCTCTAAAAACCTAGCAGAAGGTTTTTTCTTTCTCTTACCTACTTTGTTCAAAACTAAAAGAAATGTTCTAATGTAAGAATGGGAGGAGAAGCTAATTAAATATAGTTAAGCTCAATATGTTATAAATATCACAATTTTTTTTTAGTAGCATAATTAGCATAGTAGCATGGGCCAACAGAATCTGTCTCTACCTGGAGGCCAAATGCACACATTGCACATAGATGGATAGATATTGTATCACTTTTAACAAGAGATGACAACGCAACTTATCTAGCCTGTTAAGAATTTTTTTTACTGCGATTGCTATTTAAGGTTGCAGCAGCAGAGTTTTACTAGTTAAGCAATAAAGTTTTAGCTGCTCAGGAATGTACAAGACTCTGCTTTTCTGTTCTAATTTTTTTACATTTACTTCCTACTTTATCACTTGAATAACTTGTGTTTAATTGATCCTGTTTACTTTTTGGGATTCTGTCTGTGTTCTCTTTTACCTTCAGTCTGAGAATTCTTTGTTCTACCTACGTTTAGCAGTTTGCTGGGACATTCCGAACCATAAACAATTTTAGATGAACTGCCATCCACAGAAGACCTTAAAAGGATATATTTGGTGCACGTTCTTGGAAAATGGAAATTTCAGGTGTTCAGAGGTGAGACATTTTTAGCCAGTGGTGAAAAGTTATTGCTTTGTTTGGAAATAAATACCAGACAATAATTCTCTTCTAAATCATGTATGGAATACAAGGAAAAGAGATGAACAGAATGGAGTCAAAAGAGCAAATCAGAAAACTTGGACATAGGGTATCTCATATCAACTAACCTGTTGATTGCCTTAAAGTGAACTTTGGGGTGCTTTGCCCATGCACATAATATAACCAGTTCCCGACCACGCGCCGTGTTTTCACGGCGGCAGTCGGGATGCTGAGCGCGAATCGCCGTAAATAGATGGCGATCTGCAATCAGCCACTAGGGGGAGCGTGCGCGCCGCCGGCGGTACGCGCATGCACCCGCTGCACTCCTGTGGCAGGTTAACCCCTTCACTGCCAATGACATTTATACAGTAATCAGTGGACATTTAAATTTCTGATCGCTGAATAAATGTCATTGGTCCCAAAAAAGTGTCAAAAATGTCCGACATGTCCACTGAAATATCGCATTACCGCTAAAGATCGCAGATCGCCGCCATTACTAGTAAAAAATTTAAAAAAAATAAAAACCCCAGGAATGAATTCTCATCATCTGTAAACGTGGCCACTTTTGCGCAAACCAATCAATAAACACAGATTGCGATTTTTTTTATATGAGGAATTATATAAATCGGCCAAAAACGGTGAAAAAAAATGTTTTTTTATATTTTTTTTTTTGGATTTGAATTTTAGCAAAAAGTAAGAAATTTGGGTTTTTTTGCAAAATGGTCGCTCTTCTTTTGTTTATAGCGGCGAACAGAAATGATGCAGAGGCGATCAAATACAACCAAAAGAAAGCTCTATTTGTGGGAAAAAAAGGACGCAAATTTTGTTTGGGTGCAACGTTGCACGACCGCGCAATTGTCAGTTAAAGCGACGCAGCGCCGATTCGCAAAAAGTGCTCTGGTCCTAAAGCTGGAAAACTTCCGGTTGGTAAGTGGATAAGGTAATATTGATTGTCTATTTGTCAGGCAGATCAATTCACTCAGTAAACCAGTAAAGAGGGCCTTGGACCCTAGGTAGTGTCTCGCTGATCCTTTAGGATCTTTACAGACCTCCAGATATTGAATGATCTGGATCAAGGGATGTGTTGTTGCCCTTTTATTGTTGGAATTCTGCTCTATCTGATTCTCTTTCAATAATTAAGCTAGTATTTATTTGGAATCTGCTTCCTCGAGACCATTAAGGTGGGTCATCACTAGGGATGGGCCGAACACCCCCTGTTCAGTTTGCACCAGAACAACGCAAACAGGCAAAAAAAAATTGTGCGAACATGCAAACCCTATTAAAGTCTATAGGACATGAACATGAAATATCAAAAGTGCTCATTTTAAAGGCTTATATGCAAGCTATTACCATAAAAAGTGTATGGGGCCCAACTACTGCCCTAGGGGACATGTATCAATAAAAAAAAGGTTTTTAAATTAATAGTTTTTTCAGGAGCAGTGATTTTAATAATGCTTAAAGTGAAACAATAAAAATGAAATATTCCTTTAAATATCGTGCCTGGGGGGTCTCCTTAGTCTGCCTGTAAAGTGGCGTATCTGTGTGATGTTTAGAACTGTGCCACAGCAAACTGACATTTTTAAAGGAAAAATGTAATTTAACCACTTCAGCCCCAGAAAGATTTACCCCCTTCCTGACCAGAACACTTTTTGCGATACAACACTGCGTCGCTTTAACTGACATGACCTGGGTATACCTGATGCTTACTCGACCTTAACCCTTGACCCGTTAATAACAACACCACACACTGCTTTGGAGAAAATGGCCGTTAGGCCGTTTATTTAAAACCAAACACTTGAAACATTTTAACATAACATTTCTATTAGGCGGGTGATAATCCCAGGAGGCCCCATACCATTTTTATGAATTTTCTCTATCTTCACATACCCAGCCGCAATACGCCGGCTCAGGTGACACCGTCTTCCAGTTAACCTGTGTAACTGGGACCAAACCGTTGAGGACTCCATACCTCCGATGGATCCTTCCCAACCACACCAACTTGTTCGTCCTCCTGAGACCACGCCCCAGACACTTTAATCACACACCATAGGGAGGGAGGGTGGGGATTCACAGTTTGTTCCCGCTCTGACCCCTTGTGGACCGCGCCCTGGACCTATATATCTGTCCCGCCCACTGCTGCTACCTACCCACCCCCTGTAACTTCCTTTAACCCCGTGTCGCCCATGGCACCCTGTCATGTGGCCCCTGCGCAATATTTTTTTTTTTTTTTGCTGCGGGCCCTTCTATTTGAAAAAGAAACATTTTTTTTTTACTTTTTGATATAATATCCAAAAAACAAAAAAAATGAATTTATTCCTCAGTTTAGGCTGATATGTATTTACATCAACAGACCTGAAGGGCCTGGTATGGATTTTGGGGGGGACCCCAACACCATTTTTTTTACATTTTGGCACGGGGTTCCCCTTAACCACTTCAATACACTGTGTTATATATACTACACTGACTGTACTATATGTTCTCCACTGTATTATATATACAACATACTGTGAACTGCAATATATATACCATGCGGAATGCACTATATACTCTGAACTGATATATATATATATATATATATATATATATATATGCCCTTTTGTTGCCAGCGGTTTAAACATTAATGGCTGTGTCTGGAGTTATTTTGAGGGGGCAGCAAATTTACAAGCTGTACATTCACTACTTTACATTGTAGCAAAATGTCATTTCTTCAGTGTTGTCACATGAAAAGATAAAATAAAATATTTACAAAAATGTGAGGGGTGTACTCACTTTTGTGAGATACTGTATATATATATTAACCACTTCAGCCCCAGAAGGATTTCCCAGGACTAGAGCACTTTTTGCGATTCGGCACCACGTCATTTTAACTGACTATTGCGCGGGCGTGTGACGTTGTACCCAAACGAAATTTGCGTCCTTTTTTTCCCCACAAATAGAGCTTTCTTTTGGTTGTATTTGATCACCTCTGCGTCATTTCTGATCGCCGTTATAAACAAAAGAAGAGTGACAATTTTGCAAAAAAACCCACATTTCTTACTTTTTGCTAAAATCCAAATCCCAAAAAAATATAAAAAAACATTTTTCTTCATCGGTTTTGGCCGATTTATATTCTTCCTCATATTTTTGGTAAAAACAATCGCAATCAGCGTTTATTGATTACGGATGATGAGAATTAATTTCTGGGGTTTTTATTTCTTATTTTACTAGTAATGGCGGTGATCTGTGATTTTTAGCGGTACTGCGATATTGGGGCGACATGTCGGACCATTTTGACACTTTTTTGGGACCATTGGCATTTATACAGCGATCAGTGCTATAAAAATGCCCTGATTACTGTGTAAATGCCATTGGCATTGAAGGAGTTAACCTGCAGGGGGCGCTCTAAGGGTTAACTGTGTTCCCTGGGCGTGTTCTAACTGTGTGTGGGCTGCCCTGGCTGGGGAAAGGGGATGATCACGGCTTCCATATACAGGAAGCCTGTGATCACTGCCCTTCCCCCTCTATGAGAACGGAGATCCGTGTTTACTTACATGGACCTCCGTTCTCTCACGGGGGGGGGGGGCATCGCGGGTAGCCGGCGGCGATTGAGTCCACCCTACCCGCTTCCTGGCCCCCCTGAACACAGTGAGCGCACCTCCAGCAGCGCATGTGCGCTCACAATACTAGTTATCGCGGCCGCAGTCAGGTGACGGCGTTTCACGATAGCTAGCCACATTGCCGCCGTCACCCTGCAGTGGGTGGTCGGCAAGTGGTTAATACACTGCCTGCATGCCACTAACTAACCTGTCTAATCTAGCTTAAGTTCTCTTTATCTCCGTCCTACATACGGCGGCTGTGTAAGCAGCCTTATATAGTGTGGGGCATAAGCCATGATTGGTCAAAGGCATCCTGCCTTTGGCCAATTATGGCTCTCAAGCTGTGATTGGCCAAACATGAAGGTCAGGTACATGCTTTGGGCAATCATCAGACATCAATGCACTGCGACCTCGCAGTGCATTATGGGGTGTTCCGCGGCACTCAAATTTGCCGCGAACGCCCCATAGTGTTCCATATTCGGCGAACAGATGAACGCCCGATGCTAACACTAGTCATCACTAGTAGCTGCAGAAGGAACCATCTTTCTGTGGCTCCTAAGTGGATAGTGCTGTAGATTCTTCTAACCATTGGTATGGCATTTGGCACTATGGTGTTTGTGCATGCCTTAAAGTGGAACTTCACCCAAAAGTGGAAGTTCCATTTGTTTGCACCCCCCTCCTCCACTGCCATATTTGCCACTTTTTGGGAGGGAACGGGTACCTGGTATCTGAGCCAGAATTTTGGCCCCCTCCTTCCCCACAGCCTTCTGGGACACATAACAGGTCCCAGAAGACTACGAGACCATTCACGAAGTGCAGTATGACTCGCACATGTGCAGTAAAAAAACAGTTGTGAAGATGCAATGCTTCACTGCTGGTTTCCCTTACTTATGATGCCAGCACCTGCACCCGAAGCAGATTGAAGAATCAGCTTGGGTGAGGACATCACTGAATCCTTGGACAGGTAAGTGTTATTAAAAGTTAGCTCCTCTTTGAGTCACTTTCTGGGTACCCACTGAAGGGGCATCTTGTTCCATGTGAGCAACCCTACCAGAGCGAGCAGGCTCATCAAATGATTATAGTCTTTCAATATTCTGGATCAAATAAACTTTGAAGTTCCAATGCCTCTTTGATATCTTTTTGCATTGTTTGATGGCACAGAGGAAAATGGAGCTAAAATCTCTGCCACCTCAATTTTTTTTCTAGCAGGAAATATGGAGGTCAATTTGAGAAGGTTGGGGGGAAGGAGACTAAATTTGGACACCCCTAGTGTACTAGTAAGGGGAGTAACTCAGAATGTTCTCCTTCAAGATGGGTAGATCTGTCATCTCTTGTTTGATTCGCTAGATATTCAGATGTGACCTATTGTAGGTGTACAAATAATAAATAGTCACTTGGATAGTGTTGTACATATTATTATTTTCAAGTAACTATATATAGGTGTACAAATAATAAATACTTTGGATAGTGTTGTACATATTATTATTTTCAAGAAACTATATCGAAATATTCCAAAACTTATTTGCTAGGTTGATTGGAAAAATGTATCCCTATCAGAAATCGTCTCATTGGCCACACATTCTTAGAGGTTGGTCCTTTAATCATTAGAAACATCATTTCAATCATCATTCTAATCATTAGAAACTCTTCTATCTATTCCCCAGGTTCAAGCAGATGTGATTGAGCAGAAGGGCCAGATACAATTGTGACAATAATGAGGTCCAATAAACCCCAACATGAGAATAAGGAATCACATAGCATAGGGGCACTCTTATTTTTAGAGACAATGTACACTATCAAAAATTCCATTAACATAGCTTAAGCTCGAGGCAATCAGGCTCATTAAACTTAAAGTAGAAATATAGGCTACACTTTTTTTTTTTCATTTTGGATAGAGTAGGATTAAAAGATTATCGAGTAGAGGAGTGTGCATGCGCGAGAGCTCCGACATGGACGGCTGAGCCCGGAGCTCCGCGCTTATCCCGGCCTCGAAAGCCCTACCACCAGCCTGATCACCCAGAGGGGTCTCCAGTCGATGGGGGAATACTCCTGCCAGCAAGGGGAGGACAAGGACTGAGACACGGAAACACCAGGAGGCGAGTACAACAACGGAGGCATCTCACTCAGCTCCGCTCCGGGTGTACCAAAATGGCCGCGGCCGCGGCCCAACACGAGGTACAGCTCCCACAGCCCTGATAACGGCCCCAGGACACCCTCACTCAGCCCAGTCCGCTTATCTACCCACTCACAAGGCATAAAGAAGCCACATAAAAGGCTCCCCTCAGATACCCAGGGAGAATCCACACGCCACGGGTGGACCAAGATGGCCGCCGCCAAAGCATGATGAATCCCATGCTTCCCTGGCCTTTTCACAGGACAGTTCATAAAGAGGGTCATCTAATCCACAGGAATTTCTAAGGCCTAAGCTTCTCTGAGACCCCCCAGCACAGAGCTACTTTATTCCAGAGGATTCCACATACTCTATGAACACTACACATACTCCCTAGACTAAAGGGGGTCGGCAAACTCACCCCACCCTTGGAGCACCATAGGGGCCTCCGCATGCAGGGAAAGTCAGCCAGAAGGACACTTGCTTTTCCTCCAGCAGACTCTCATCCAGCAGATATTTCGGAGATGACATCCCCTGAAATCTCCTCACCACTGCCACCACAGGAAAAGACCATGGAACAAAGACCCATCCTCTCCCCGGCCACTCTCTCCCTGACACCAGGGCCTAACTCACCGGCTCAACAACCCTATTTTGTCTCTCCTGCATCTACGGAGTCACTCCTCAGACGCACACTGGAGGAATCTCCATTCACTCCGGCTCCCCATTCCCTCTCACGCCAACAAGAGATAACCTTTTCTAATCCCTCAGCCCAAGACCCCACTCTTAACATGGCGGAACTGTTTCTCAAGTTCTCTAACCTTTTGGAAAGGGGACTAGAAAACACAGCGGCAAAAATCACGGGAGACATAAAAGCAGATCTCAACAGTATTGGCACTAGAATAGACGCTATTGAACAGAAATTAGATTTTACAGTAGCTAAAACTAACCAAAACTCTGACCACCTACAAGTGCTCCAGGACCAACTGGACATTGCCCTTGCAAAAATAGACGACCTTGAAAACAGGTCCCGTCGTTACAACTTCAGGGTGAGAGGCCTACCTGAGAACATCACGGAAATCGCTCCGGCGATCCAGGATCTGATCCAGTCCGTAATCCCAAACGTTCCCAAGCACAGATTAGAGTTGGACAGAGCACATAGGGCTCTGGGACCCCCAAGAAAGGATGGCTCTCCCAGGGACATAATAGTAAAACCCCACTACTATTCCATCAAAGAAGAGCTGAGGAGAGCATCTCGCTCCAATTCTCATATTTCTTGTAGGGGACACCAAATTCAAATCTTCGCCGACCTTTCCCCAAATACCATCCAAAAACGAAGATCTCTCAAACCCCTTCTTTTGATCTTACAAAAAGCCGAGATTAAATACTGGTGGACATTTCCGTTCGCCGTTAAATTCAACTTAAAAGGGAAAACTTATACATTCTCCAGCCTTCCAGAAGGCGAAAAAATTCTACTCCAGCTCAAGTTAATCACCCAGGAAGCTCCAATGGATCTCACCGACCCATCTGGATCCCATTCCAAGAGGCCACTACCTTCCAGCCCTGTCTCTCCTCTCTGGAATAAATCCAAAAGCAAGAAGTCTAAGGACAACAGACCTCCTTGACCCGATAGTGAATTGGCTGTATTTCTCTTGATTTGCCAGTCTGGCATCCAACCGAACACTAGAGACCGACTCATCAGTTCTACATAAGTGTTTATTGTTTGGAGCTTCTCAGCTCCCCCAAGCTACTTGTTTATTTACCAAAAGTTTTTTTTATATCAACTGGTTACGTCTAGTCTAGTTTTGGTTTCTTGAATTTGTGATCCAACTTAAGATCTGACATGGCTAGTTACCGGGACCAACTGGTCCAAGGCCTAACCAGGTACACATCTTAACTAGTTTCCGCTACATCCCCATTACCGGCTCCCCTTCTGGTGTAATCACCTGCTATAAATCTAACCAATGGGAATCGGGGCTGGGATAAGTCCCTATGCGCCTCCACTTATCCCGAGGATTTCGTTTGGATCTTGTCGGGATAAGACGTCCGATCTCGAGGGATCTGACAACTTTGTATTCTATTAACCACCTAGTTGGTAGTTTTCCTTCTAGAGGGTTTAAGAGGACGAAGTTGGGGGGACTGGAGCTCCCCTCATCTTCGCCCCCACGAGTTATATGTAGATATAACTTTGCCTTATGTTCTTCTTCTCTTCCTGCTCTTTCCTTTTATTTCCATCTACTTTGGATGAAGCACCTAATGTCTGTTTTTTTTTCAGAAGCTCATAGACCACGATCTCATAGCCCAGGACCCACGATCCTTGGACATCCTCATAGCTCCTTGGGGACCTCCCACACAAAGGTGAGAGATCCAGCGTACACAGGCAATGCCTCCACCAGCTTCCATGGCTAAGACACCCACTAAACACATCCTAATAGCTACCCATAATACACAAGGGATCAACTCCCCACTTAAAAGAAGAAAACTATTCTCCCAATACAAATCACTCAAAATTGACGTAGTTTTGCTTCAAGAAACCCACTTCCCCTTGCGGTACAGCCCTAAATTCCTTCACGCACATTATCCGGTTTTTTATTTAGCAAACGCAGAATCTAAAACCAAGGGAGTTGGGATTTTATTCTCTAAATCCACAGGCTTCTCACTTCTCAAAGAAATCAGAGATCCAGAGGGTAGATT
>BLSH010081683.1:242693-257147 GCA_018402905.1 Glandirana rugosa
ACACCACAAATCGGGGGATTGTCCCTACCTCCCAAACAGCTACACTGTGAGTTTAATTTCCGATAGGTTTCTATCGTCGACCATATATATATTATTTTTTTATGTTTTATGTTTTCCCTTTAAACGTTATCGCTTTTCTGTTTCTTTTCTATCTTATTCCTCAATTTCTTATCTCTTTTCCTCCTCAAATCAACCTTTCTCTTTTCTCTACCTACTTCGTGGAACACCTCCAACTCTCATCGAGTACTACAAAGACCCAAAACTGGACCCTATTTCCTTTAGGGTTGCATGAGACGGGTTCCAAGGGTTTAAGAAAGTTTAACAAATTGTCTCAGTCTTTCGTTCGACCGGTTAAAAAGAACTCTGTATTAGGTTCTTTAAAAAGCATAGCAACGACGTTTCCTGTGGAAACCAAAAAAGGTCCTAAAACGATACTGGGAACCTTGGGCAGAGTACGTTGGGATTTCCTTTATCCCAGGTCAAAACCCAGAAACATCATGAGCTACTCTCAACCTCCACAAGGTGCTTCATCCATCTCTTTTCTCTTTCCAACTAAACTCCTCCTTTTCTCTATTCTTTAACTCCTTATTCTATCTTTTCTTTGTCTTTTCGCTATTGCAAATTTCCCTTTTGTATTTTGTATTTTTTTATTATATATATACCAGCTGCTATCTTTGGATAGCCTTTAATTTGAGTGTCACATCGACAAACCCTCCATCCCTGTTAGGGGGCTAAACACCACATGGGTCCTACTCAAATTCCCTCCCCAACAGGGGGCAGATGGAATCCGTCTTGTGGTCTTATGCTTGGATTCCCCATACTCTCATCGCACAGAATGCTCCCTTTATGGGGTGCCTTGGGAGTGGGGGAGGCCTGTGGCAGGATCCTCATAAACAAGGTAGTCTTCTCCAATGTATTATGAACCAGTATTGCTCTTGATTAATGCCTTACTATGGACTCTTTAAATTTCGATTTGTTGTGACCCCTAACAGAGTTTGTCATACGAGGTAACTCAAACATGTGCACTACTGATATCTTAACTTGCTATCTGATTTCTTATGTTACACTGATATGTTTACTTTTGACAAAATCAAATAAAAATCTTTGAAAGAAAAAGATTATCGAGTAGGATTAAAGGAAGATTATAACCCTTGTCAGATTTTTTGTCATCTGTGTCCCATTGGAGAGATTTACCTTCACTTCCTGCCCCATAGCCAAAACAGGAGGTGAGAGGAAACTCCTGCAAAATAAGGGAATCCCTTGGGGCCCCCCAGGTCACCAGAACTGTCTCCATTTGAAGATTTTCCTTCTACTACTGTTCTGGGGACAACCCAAAATGTATGATTTTCTGTTACTTTCAATGATAATGATAAACAGGGCAAATAGAGAGGGGGAATCTCCCTAATGGGGGCGCGGACAGCAATAAAAACCTGACAGGGGATCTATTCCTCTCTCCACTCTGTCCAAAACTAAAAAAAGTTTTGCCTTTTAGTAAACATTCTATCAGTATCAAAAATTCTGCTTAGCCAGACAGCCTGTCAATGATCCCTTTGTAACTGACTAATTGGATCATATAAAACCCATTAGCAGGATGTCTCTTAATCGAGGGATGCTAATAGGAGTTGTAAAATGCATGTCTGGAATGTGATTCCACAATACACATACACTATATTACCAAAAGTATTGGGAAGCCTGCCTTTACACTCACATGAACTTAAATGGCATCCCAGTCTTAATCCGTAAGGTTCAATAATGAGCTGACCCACCCTTTGTAGCTATAACAGCTTCAACTCTTCTGGGAAGGCTGTCCACAAGGTTTAGGAGTGTCTATGGGAATGTTTGACCATTCTTCCAGAAGCGCATTTGTGAGGTCAGGCACTGATGTGGACGAGAAGGCCTGGCTCGCAGTCTCTAATTCATCCCAAAGGTGTTCTATCAGGTTGAGTTTAGGACTCTGTGCAGAGCAGTCAAGTTCCTCCACCCCAAACTCGCTCATCCATGTCTTTATGGAACTTGCTTTGTACACTGGTGCGCAGTTATGTTGGAACAGGAAGGGGCCATCCCCAAACTATTCCCACAAAGTTAGGAGCATGACATTTTCCAAAATGTTTTTGGTATGCTGACACCTTAAGTATTCCCTTCACTAGAACTAAGGGGCCAAGCCCAACCCCTGAAAAACAAGCCCACACCATAACCCCCCTCCACCAAATGATTTGGACCAGTGCATGAAGCAAAGTCCATAAAGACATTAATGGGCAAGTTTGGGATGGAGGAACTTGACCTCAACCCAATTGAACACCTTTGGGATGAATTAGAGTGGAGACTGCGAGCCAGGGCTTCTCGTCTAACATCAGTGCCTGACCTCACAAATGCACTTCTGGAAGAATGGTCAAACATTCCTAGAGACACACTCCTAAACCTTGTGCACAGCCTTCCCAGAAGAGTTGAAGCTGTTATAGCTGCAAAGGGTTGGCCAACTCAATATTGAACCCTATGGACTAAGACCGGGATGCCATTAAAGTTCATGTGAATGTTAAGGCAGGTGTCCCAATACTTTTGGTAATATATTGCACGTGTCATTAAGGTTATCTACCCATAGTAACCTCCAGATGAGCTGCTTGGATGTAAACCCTCTCCTATACCCAGTGAAATGAACAGCCTCAGATGATACAGAGAGATGAAACAAATGTCCCTACATAAGCTTTACATGTATATCTGCAGTCTTCTGCTTTATATACTGTTTAGAAAGTGCATGTCCGGTTAGATTTTTTCTTCCTGATTCACCTGTGGATATGAATTCTTGCCATACACTATGAAACAGCTGATTGGAGGAAAGGCACACCCCCCCCCCCTCCACAAAGGCCGGGACTTGTAGAGCGGTCTGCTAATATATTTATAGCACCCTCCATGTCACAAATTTCAGGCTGGTTTTATCTCTTGTGTCAGAGAACTTGTCAGAAGTTATCATGCTGAAGAACAGAAGAACGGAGCAGGAGAAAGCCACGGGACTTAGGGCTTTGAAGAGAGATACGAAAACACTACAGATCTATGTGCCCAGCTCAAATTTCATGAATCGGGCTTACATGCACTTTAAGTTCAGTACCATTTCCATAACTTAAGCTGTCCATAGATAAATCAAAATTGGCTCAGAGGGAAAATTTGGAATTTATATTTAAAGAGGTGTTAACCCCAAAAGCAAAGATTTAATATATTGCAGCTTACCAGTTCTTAGATGTGGTGCATAGATTTTCTTTCTTTTATTTTCACCTGGTGATCCTGCCAGTAAGTCTGCTGTTTTTTAAAGAGAACTAGCACTCATGCAGATATATCAGTTAACCACTTCAGCCAAGGAAGGATTTACCCCCTTCCTGACCAGAGCACTTTTTGCGATTCGGCACTGCGTTGCTTTAACTGAAAATTGCGCGATCGTGCAACTTTGTACCCAAATTAAATTTGCATCCTTTTTTTCCCACAAATAGAGCTTTCTTTTGGTGGTTATTTGATCACCTCTGTGTCACTTCTGATCACTGCTATAAACAAAAAAAGAGCAACAATTTTGAAAATAAACAACATTTTTTACTTTTTGCTATAATACATATCCAAAATATATTAATAAATATATTCTTCTACATATTTGTGGTAAAAAAAACCCCCGCAATCAGCGTATATTGATTGGTTTGCGCAAAAGTTGCCGCGTTTACAAACCATGAGAATTAATTTATGTTCTTCTTCTTCTTTTTTTTTTTTTACTAGTAATATCGGCAATCTGCAATTTTTATTGAGACTGCGATATTGCAGCAGACAGATCGGACACTTTACACTTTTTTGGGACCATTGACATTTATACAGTGATCAAATCTAAAAATAGCCGCTGATTACTGTATAAATATCACTGGCAGGGAAGGGGTTAAACTGTAGTGGGCGATCAAGGGGTTAACTGTGTTCTAACTGTGGGGGGGGGGGCGGTACTGGGCTGGCAGGAGCATGCAGGGCTGGTGCTACCACTAGGCAAACTAGGCAGCCGCCTAGGGCACACTGTTGCCTAGAGGCGCCCGGCTACTGGTTTCCCTCTGCGTTTGCAAACTCTGCAGGCTGCAGCATGTAACTAACTCTGGCACAGCACTGGAGCCAGCGCTAGAGGAAGCAGAGCCGATGCTTCCTGTATAGCGCCGCCTCCTGCCACACGGGCAGGGCCAATGGGGTGGAGTCAGGGGTGGAGCCAATGGGGTAGCAAAATGAGGTCTCACCTAGAGTGTCAAAAATCCTTGCACCAGCCCTGGGGGCCATGACAGATCTAACTGATCCCGATGACAGGGATCAGTAGATCTCTGTCATGCCGCCTGTCAGAACAGGTAACCGCCCTGTTTACATTGGCGGTACCCCGTTCTGCCTCTCTAGAAGGTGATCGTGGGTCGGGCGGACATTGAGTCTGCCAGACCCACAGGCATGCTCACACAGCGTGCAGTGGGCGTGAGTGTGCGCCGCCATCGGCGCGCTCCCGCTCGCAGCTGTGCCTGCACGAGCTGACATATGGGTATGTCGGTTTGCGCAGGAGAGCCAACCTGCCGCAGTATATCTGCGTGAGCAGGTCGCCAAGCGATGAAAGGGTTGAGATAAACCATTTAACACTGACAGGGTTTTATTTATTATTTTATTTATTTATTTTATCTCAAAAGGATAAAAACGATTTTCTGTAAATGCTTATAAACTGTCAGCTAGAATTTAGCTTCAATCTGTGCCTCCAAATCTGCTAGTAAATCTCTCCCCCCCCCCAGACTGACAATGCTGATGTCCAAAGGTGTCTCTGTTGCTCCTCCATCCAGAGTGTAGGCTCGCTAATACAGGAGGGGAGTCAAGCCTGGCTCACACCTATGCATTTTTCAATGCGTTTTCAGTTGTGCAGAAACACACTACAGTCCATTCAATATGGCTTCCTATGGGTCACTTTCACATCTCATTTTCCAGAGGTGCGCTTTATGGAAAGGGTCAGGGACTTTCTCTTCCCGCAGCAAGTTTTTTGGTTCCATAGACTTCAATGGGAATGCAGCAGAAATGCATCAAAAATGCGTGTGAATGCAAAGTGCACCGGGAAAACGCATCAACCGCAACCTGCATAGCCCTACTGGCCAGATTATCAGCTGAAAATTGAGGGGGAAAAGCCCCACAAAAAACGACTGCAGCCACCACATTTAATGATTGGTAAACTGCAATATGTTACATTGTTGTAACTATATTTGTACCTGAAATAAATAAAATACATAAATAATACATTTTTGCTTTTGGGTTTAACACAGCTTTAATGTTCAAGGATCTCCCGAACAATGACAGCAGACTGTATTATGTAATAATTGGTAATGCGTCTTCTGCTGTGCTGTACTTTGTTAATGAATGCATTTTAATTAACATCAGGATGGGTAAGAAAAAGTTGGACTAAAAGAAAATAATAAAATAAGGGGATTTTGAAGCAAAAGAGCAACGCTAAATTGAATCTTCTAAAATGCCACTAGATGTACCTCTGATCTATGGCATTCTTGCATGTTTTTACACAAGAATATTATTGAGAAACGCATTGAGGTTGATTTACTACAGGCAAATATACACTATATTGTCAAAAGTATTGGGAATCCATGTAGATTAGGGGGCCGGATGCATAGATTAGGGGGGCGGCGCCCCTGCGCCCTGTATTATGGGCCGCCACTGCTACAACTGCACTTGCTTCAGAGCTTAATAAATGAGGTAAAGCTTCACTTTGCAAAGAATGCTCAATCACGGGCAAGGAAAATTAAAAAACAATCAGCAGAGCTTCCCCTCAGATCTAGAGAAACTGACATTGCAGTGCACAGTACACTATATTGTCAAAAGTATTAGGAGTCCTGACCTCAACCTGATACGCACATGAACTTTAATGGCACCCCAGTCTTTGTCTGTAGGGTTCAATATTGACTTGGCCCCCCCTTTGCACCTATAACAACTTCAACTCTTCTGGGAAGGCTGTCCACAAGGTTTAGGAGTGTCTATGGGAATGTTTGACCATTCTTCCAGAAGCGCATTTGTGAGGTCAGCACAGATGTGGACAAGAAGGCCCTGTTGGCAATCTCTTCTCTAATTCATTCCAAAAGAGTTCTATCAGGTTGAGGTCAGGACTGCCAATACTTTTGACAATATAGTGTACTGTGCACAGCAGTGGCAGTTGCTGTAGATCTGAGGGGAAGCTCTGCTGATTGTTTTTATTTTCCTTGCCCGTGATTGAGTATTCTTTGCAAAATTAAGCTTTACCTCATTTATTAAGCTCTGAAGCAAGTGCAGTTGTAACAGTGGCGGCCCATAATGCAGGGCGCAGGGGCGCCGCCCCCTTAATCTATGCATCCGGCCCCCTAATATATCTTTTTTCTTAGAAGAACATGATTAAAGCCAGAGGCTCTAATAGGATTCAAAAAAGGGTGGTCTCGGGGGGGGTGGTGGTAACAATAGCGAAAGAATATTCGCTATTGTGTTCCTGGTTCTCTTCCCGGCCAATCAAGAAGCAGCTCCTGAGACCCAATTGGTCAGGGAGTCTTAGGACTCCTAATTGTGTCTCAGGACACACTGGCCAATCGTATCTCAGGACACTTGCTTCAGCCAAAAGGAGAACGGAGAGGAGAATGGGCCAGGGCTTGCGACAATCGGCACCTTCCCCTGTCTGCTGTTCCTCTCCCGCCGGGGGGGTGTTTGCGGCGATTGTCCACCGTTCGACTCTTGTGGGGGGCTGGAGTTAGTACCCCCCGAAATATTTAGCACCAGCTGCCACTGACTTGTAGTGCACAGCATTCTTGCCTTTAGTAAGTCAACCCCATTGATTATTCTTTATGGTGTTAATGGGACATAAAGGTATAACCTCAAAATTAACTTCTCTTATTTGCTTAACTTTGGTCTGTTTTATTTATACGCCATTAATAGCATTTTTTATATCGGTTTGATGAGTGCATAAAAAAAAAACCTATTGAATATGTCAAAAATTCAGAGCTGTCCTGTGCACACTTTTACACACAGAATGATTAGCCTATGGACTACAGAATGATTATTGTTTATGTTGTAGAGAGCTGAGTGAGGTGGTTGCGTAATTTAGCAAAAGACAAATGGACAGGGCTGACACCACTTATTCCACAAAACAGCTGTGTGTTGTCAGCCTAAAGCCTCGTACACACGATGCGACGGTCGTACGACCGAATGGCCCAAATCGTATATTGGCTGTTGTATGTAAGTGATCGTACGACCAAGCCGAATGTAGTGACGTGTTACAAAAGTATAAAGAGGAAGTTCAGGTGCAAGTGATTTGTGAATTAGGAACGTAGGTTTACACGAACGGACATTTCCGAGCGTTCCTGACTTCTGAGCATGCGTGTTTTGCACAGTACAACTTGTTGGATCAACTTCTCTATACACACGGTACAACGGTCGTACCACCACTTGTTCTACAACCAAAGTTTTCTAGTTTGCTCATACAACTTTTGTTGTACGACCGTCGTATGTCGGATGTTGTAATCGTGTGTACTAACGGTCGGATGATCGTACAACAAGCTGTCGTATGACCATTTTCATATAACCGTCGCACCGTGTGTACAGGGCTTTAGAGTGCATTTCTGGAAAGTCAAGAGTATTTTTCTGTACTTGCAGGGTTGTTAAGAGGATAAAGCACAGTGAAATGTACACTGTGGGGTTGATTTACTAAAGGCAAATAGACTTTGCACTTTGCAATAGACATGTGCAATTAATTTCGTTCCAAATCCACTTTTTAACGAATTTCAACAAATTCGTTAATTCAGAAATATCCAAGTTAACAAATTTTTCCGAATATTTGTAAATTTGAATATTCGAAAATTTGAAAATTCGTTAATTCATAAATTTGTAAATTCGAAAATTCATAAATTCATCAATTCAAATTTTCGGAAATTCAAAAATCCGAAAACCTGAAAATTCTAAAATCTGAAAGAATAACTAACTAATAATAAATTAACTATTACTATTAAATTAAAGGTATTGGAATTTCCTTTCAAATTTGCTGTTAGTGAATGTAACGAATATGAATTTATCCGAAGTTACGAATTATCCAAAATAACGAATGCCGTATCTAAACGAATGGAACGTAATAAATTCATAATAATAAATAATAATAAAAACTCTTTATTATTATTATTTAATATTTGTTCCCTTCCATTTGTTTAGATGCAGCATTCGTTATTTTGGATAATTCATAACTTGAGATAAGTTCATATTCGTTACGTTCACTAACAGCCAAATTTGAAAGAAAATTCCAATACCTTTAATTCAATAGTTATTATTAGTTATCTAGTTAGTTATTCTTTCAATTTTTTTGATTTTCTTTCTTATTTTCAAATTTAAAAATGTACGCATTGCGATTATAACGAATGACCCGAAAAACTAAAAAATAAAAATGAATGAAATGAAAACGAAGAAACTTTTTGGCAGTGCACATGTCTACTTTGCAAAGCGCAGTTGCTCCGGAGCTTAGTAAATGAGCAGAAGCTCTGCTGACTTCCATCATCCAATCATGTGCAAGCATAAATGCATTTTTGTAATTTTCCTTGCATGTGATTGGGTATTCTTTGCAAAGTGAAAATTGACCTAATTTACTTAGCTGTGGAGCAAGTGCACAGTTTATTTGCCTTTAGTAAATCAACTTCACTGTATATTACAGAGATGTACTGATTTTTTATTTTTTTTTTTGCATTAATATATGCTTTAATTCCAAGTCAGAAACAAAGCGATTTTTGTTTGTCATCAATGCACTCGTTTTTTTCCTTCATTTACAGAAATATTATATAAATTGCATGCTAAGGGCACCGGATACTAAAATATGCATATGGATTAAATGGAGCTGGGTTGACTGGTGCACTACAGTGGGCCCTGGATGAAACAGACAGATTAAACTACAGGTCAAGGTTCCATTTGTGCAGTTCTTCAGCCTTGGAACCATCCCTAGATGTCCATTTCAAATTGCTTTACATGAGCTTCATTTTCTAGATTGGCTTGCATAAATCTACAAGTAAATAGAGGACATCTTTATTGTGCATGCTTCTGTACACGGGGATGAGCACCAGTGATATTCTGTGTCTGTTCAGACGTAGGTGTAATGAGCTGCAGGGTGTTGGGACCACTGTGGTTGTACACCTAGGAAAAGGTCTGAATTCACAGAGAACATAGAACACATTGTAGACAGAATAAAAAACACCTCTGATACATTCTACACGGTTTGCTAATGTATGGAATTATATGGGCGTTAAATGGCCACTAATTTACACTTGTTAGAACTGGCCACTAATGAGGCATGACCGGCAATGTGATTAACTCCAAGCGGATTCATGCAAGATTAATTTGTGTTAGAAATGTGCGTCTAAGCAATTTGGCAGCCATTCTGCAGAGACAGCAAGTTGAGAATGTTTATTAAAATATTTTATCAGCGATGTGTAATATCATACAAGTGCCACCCCTATATGCACTGCATAAAGCGTGTATGAAAATCAATTATTCTAGGCAAAGACAATCTATCTATCTATCTATCTATCTATCTATCTATCTATCCTTCCATACGTCATCCATCTATTTTTTTATCTATTTACCATCTTTCATAATTGTATTGTTCACTTGTGATTGTATTATAAGGATATCCTGCTAGAAGCCATATAGAAATATGGAAGCTGCCACCCTTCACTTAACATCTTGCTTACTGGGCACTTAAACCCCCTTCCTGCCCAGGCCAATTTTCAGCTTTCAATACTGTCACTCCTTGAATGACAATTGCACAGTCATGCTACACTGTACCCAAATGAAATGTTTATCATTTTATTTTTTCACACAAATAGAGCTTTCTTTTAGTGGTAGCTAATCACCTCTGGGGTTTTTATTTTTTGCTAAACAAACAAAAAAGAACAAACATTTTGATAAAAAAAACATTTATTCATAGTTTGTTATAGCATTTTTCAAACAGGCAATTTTTCTCCTTCACTGGTGTGCATTGATGAGGCTGCACTGAGGGGCACTGATAGGTGGCACTGATGGGCACTGGTAGGTGACACTGATAGGCAGCACTGACAGGTGGCCCTGATGGTTAGGAACTGATGTGCACTGATTGGCAGCACTGATGAGCACTGATATGTGGCACTGGTGGGCATTGATAGGTGGCACTGGTGGGCACTGCTTAGCAGCAGTGGGTCTGGAGTGTGCCGGACCTGTGTCCCCATTACTCCAGATGTTAATTGTCTTTTTTTACCGGTGGTTACCGGCGGTTTACCAACGGTTACCTGCTCCACTTACATCACGTGATTAGCTGTCATTGGCTGACAGCTGATCACGTGGTAAGGGGCCAGGATTGGCCCTTTACTCCGATCTGCGATCAGCCGAGTCTCATTGACTCGCTGATCACAGAACGAGCCGTGCAGGCTCCGCAGGGGGCACGCAGGCAGTTCATGCATGGGAGGACGTACATGGAAGCCCTCCTGGCAATTTAGGCCTACGCTGCAGCCATCTTTCGGCTATAGCATGGGCAGGAAGAGGTTAAAGTAAAACTAAAGGCAACACTTTTTTTTAGTTTTGAAAAGAGTAGAGAGGTGTTTGTTGCTACCTCTGCTCTAGGAAATTCATTGTTTCTGTTTGTTCAGTTTACCATTATCATCAAAAGTGAAAGTGAAAGTGAAAGAAAATTCCAAATTTTGTGTTGATCCCAGAACAATATTAGAGGGGAAATCTTCCAATGGGGACACTAGTGGTGGTGAACTCAGGTGTCCCAATGGATTCCTTTAACCACTTCAAATCCAGACACTTTCACCCCCTTCCAGTCCAGACCAATTTTCACTCAGTCATTTTTTACTCAGGCATGCAACACTGAACCCAAATGAAATGTTTATCATTTTTTAAAATAGGTAGACTATTATAAACTTTCTTCATATATCAGGCCAACATGTATTCTGCTACATTTTGTAGTAAAAAATAACCCAAAACAGTGTATATTTTTTAGTCTGTGTGAGAGTTCTATAGTCTACAAACTATGGAATGGCATATGGCAGTGATCAGGACACCAGTATGGCATATGGTGGTTATCAGAATGCTGGTATGGCTTATGGAGATGATCAGGATGCTGGTATGGAATATGATGGTGATCAGGATGCTGGCATGGGGTATGGCGGTGATTAGAATGCTGGTAGGACATATGGCGGTGATCAGGATGCTGGTATGACGTGGTGGTGGTCAGGATGCTGGTATGGTGTATGGAGGTGATCAGGGCCCTGGTATGGCAAATGGCGGTGATCAGGATGTTAGTATGGTGTATGGCGGTGTTACTATGAGCACTGGTGACACTGGGACAGTTGACAGGGCCTGGCTGCACTCTTTATTTGTATTATGCTGGAGGGAGTGATCAGGAACTCTGGGGCAGGCTGACACGTCAGTCTGTAAATGTATATGTACTGTGGCAGGCTGCTGTACCCTCACAGGCTGCAGCCATGGTTCTCTTTACTCTCACAGTTGACCTGTATGAAAGCAGAGAGAACCAATCTTCTCTTTTGGTTTCCAGTGAGTACTATGTGATTGGATACAGTAATCACATGGTACAAGACCATGTCATCACCTGGACACAGCGGTAATGTGATCTGCTAAGTTTGGGGAACAAATGAATCACCCGGCTCCTGGGTGTGTGCTCTGTGATCCGAACAGAAGCCACAGACACGGACTGATTCACAGGTACCTTAACCTACATCGGTGCTACTTCCTGTCCGCTGTTTATAGGCTGTGGGAGGATGGGAAGCGGTTAATTTGCAGGGATTTCCTTTCACTTCCTGTTTTGGTTATGGGACAGGAAGTGAAGGGAAATATCCCCTGGGACATCTGGGACACAGATGGCGAAATGAAAAAAATTGACAGGGGGTTATAATCCCCCTTACTCTATCCAAAAATTAAAAAAAAAGTTTTGCCTATTGTTCTACTTTAAAGATACAAGCTCTGGGGCTGTTATCTTGCTTTATGCTTCTCTCTTTAAAGTAAACCTGTGGGTTTCCCTTATCTTGTGAGGCTGTCCCAGCCCATAGATAAGGCAACCCTAGATGTCTGCATCATTTCCTTATCTTCAGAGAGGCTAGGTACCTCAACAGGCCATATGGAAGATACTACAATTAAGGGTGTCTCGTCCATAAACAGTAATAGATGCGAATGAGGGTAAGGGATCCCCAACCCATACCCAAAGAACAGACAAGTGGGGTTGGACTATTGCGACACCATAAGGTAGTTTAAAGGTACAACATCAGAATTTAAAATTGCATCAAAATTTTATTCATAATATAATAAAAATAGAGACAAAATACATTGTTGACAGACATTGATTGAAAATCACAACAAGGTTAGTTACACCGTTCTGCACTACACCCCCCGCAGGGGGGGGGGGGGAGAGAAGATGGACTCAGATGACGTTGAAGTGTAAATACTGTATAGCCTCTACATGTTTCGCGGACTACCGCTTCATCAGGAGGAATATCTACAGTAGTTGGGAGTATATAATTAGTGAACAGTATAACATAAGGGTGAACATAACCGCTAGAAATACTGTGGCATAAAGCTACCATACACATAATATATAGACCAGGGGAATATATACCAATAGTGGCTTGCTGCTTACCCACATATCCAGTCTCACCAGGTGTGACCCAGGCACGCTAAACGTCCCTTATCGGCAGGGGTTGGGTATTGTGCATGGAGGGAAACTAGGTAAAAATCCTATACCCGGATAAATATGAGAAAATCAGGATTGCACTATATATACGTAGGCGTGAGGGGGGGGAGGAGAAGAGGGGGGGAGAAGAGGGGAAAAACGGGGGGGAGGAAAAGAGGGGGAGGGAAAGAAGGGGGGGAAAGGGGGTGGGAGAAGGGGGAGAGAGGAGAGGGGGAGAGAGAGAGGAGAGAGGGGGAGAGGGAAGCAAGGGAGAAGGGGGGGGAGGGGGGAAAAAGGGGGAAGGGGGAGAGGGGAGAGGGAAGGGGAGGGGGGAGGAGGAGGGAAAGGGGGGGAGGAAATGGGAACCAAGTGGGTCCGCCACCAGGGGTGTGCGGCTATCACATGTGTCAACAGATGGCCACGCCACTCACCGATGATATGTCAGGTGTCTACAATCCCTGGGAGCTCCTCCATACTCAGTTTAGGCAGGGGCGTCCTGCCTATAAACCCTACTGAGCGGCGTGTGCCGGACGTAGGCCATGCGTGACACTGCCCAGTCCAGCGTCCCGTAGTGCGCATGCGCATCAGTGGACCACTCGCAGCCAAGTACCATAGGGCGTGGAGGCCCATGCCTTGGACCACGCAAGAGTGGACGTGCCACCCGGAGGCGGACAACGTTGCGTTCCAAGGACGCTGCACCTCTGCCAAAAGGGGAAGTGCACACGCGCCAGCGCCCCACTGAAGAGAAAGAAGGGACGTCTGGGCAAGCAACAAGACACCACAGACACAAATAACAGTAAAATGGCACAGCAAAACAAGTACATTGTAATTAAATACATAAATAATAAACGTGCTATACAAATTACAGATCAACATATAATGTACGTATGTATTAGCTAGGTACATTACAAAGGGAAAGGAAATCAGAGCGTCATCCTGGACTGGGAAACTGTCAGGTAGTCAAGTGGCTCACGATCCCGGAGTCAGGGAAGTCCATTCACAGCAGGAGGGGTAAAAAGAGAAAAAAAATAAAGAATGAAGGCAGGATATAGAATATAGCCCAAGGACAGGGATATAAAGATCGGTCATGATCACAAACATATAGTCCAACCCCACTTGTCTGTTCTTTGGGTATGGGTTGGGGATCCCTTACCCTCATTCGCACTTATCTTCAGAGAGCCTGGGTATCCCCAACCTGGACCTTGTTATGCGGGCCTCAGCCATATCTGTGATTGATATTTGGAATCCCTTTTTGTTGGCCAGAAAGGCCAAAAAATGCTTGATGTCTTATTTAAATTTAGAGCTTGTCATAACTAGAGTTAAAAAAAATAAAAACATAAAAAAAGCAAAAATGGAGGTGAATGTGGATCATCTTCAAACTGTGTCTGAAAAGTATTAATTAACGGTAGAAGCCATATAACTGTTCTAAAATCATCTTCAAACTAGGGCAAGTGCCCTACAAATAAATGGGGATAGGGAAAATAAATTAAAATCAAGTAAAAAAACGGGAAGGGGGGTGAATGTGGAGTAGGAGCCTAGAGGTTGACTAGGCCGTGACCGTGGCAGTGTAGGTGGAAGTGGCGGTGGTAGAGGAGTAGGAGGAGGTAGCCAACATGTTTTTTTTTTTGTATTGAGGCCCATTCAAAAAAAGAAGTATATGAATGGCTGTGTGAGTCCGGTCTAAATGTTTATTCTGCACAAGGTACAGACAAGTCTTGTGGGATCCATGCCTGATTCATTTTAATAAAGGTTAGCTTGTC
>BLSH010081686.1:46655-58094 GCA_018402905.1 Glandirana rugosa
TATACAAACCCCCTATTTGGGGTGTGACGTGTCCTCGACACCTACCCGTAACTTGTTGTCTGGTTACTCACCAACAACGGTGACTCGGAGTTCGGGCCGGACCACCACACGCTGTTACCCGCTTTAGAGCATCGCCGGGACCCGGATCGGGCAAACTGCGTGTAGGGAACGGACCGCGTACACGACTTAAACCACCATGTCTTAAAAGATTTTTGATGGGCCTATATAGTCTCGACGACGTCTTTCACGCCCGGCAGACACGCGTGAAAGCCGTAAGAGTGGGACGACGACGAGCGGACAGACGCGACGTCGCCTTGAAGCCGGCCACCAGGCCGGGCTTGAGGCTCAGTGGCAACAACCACTCATTGGTCTGTTGTTCAATGCCCATCCACAGCTCCTGTGCAGTGTGGGGTTTATCCCCCAAACATATCAGTTGTAAAGCAACCTGCTGTTGTTTCCCGCTGGATGTGCTGATGTTGGTGGTGAAGGTGTTACGCTGAGTGGATGAGGAGGTGGTAGAGGAGGAGAAAGTGCAGTAGGAGGACTCAACAGGAGGCAAAGAGAAATGCCCTGCAATCCTCGGTGGTGGAAGGACATGCGCCAAATGGCTAGCCGGCTCAGGCCCACCCGCCACTACATTTGCCCAGTGTGCAGTTAGCGATATATAGCGTCCCTACCAGTGCTTACTGGTCCAGGTATCAGTGGTTATGTGGACCTTGCCACAGATGGCGTTGCGCAGTGCACACTTGATCTTGTCCCCGACTTGTTTGTGCAGGGAAGGGATGGCTCGCCTGGAAAAGTAGTGGTAGCTGGGAACCACGTACTGTGGGACAGCCACCGCCATCAGGTTTTTGAAACTATCCGTGTCCACCAAAAGGAATGACAGCATTTCAAAGGCCAGGAATTTTGAAATGCTGGCATTCAGGGCCAGGGATCGCGGGTGGGTAGGAGGGTACGTCCTCTTTCTCTCCAGTGTTTGGGAGATGGAGAGCCGTAAGCTTCCATGGGACCATGGTGTGGAAATGCTTGGGGACGGTGGCGGACATGGTGGCGTTGCTGTCATATCGTCTCTTTTCTGGGTGGCAGGTGACACTGTCATGGTAGAGGTGGAGGAAGAGGCCGAGGCAGCAGCAGAAGAGGAAGCAGGAGGAGGCCAAGACCTTTCATGGATTTTGAGGTAATTATTCCAATGCAGCTTGTGCCTTGAATTTAGATGCCTGATCATGCAGGTTGTGGTCAGGTTTAGAACATGTATGCCCCGGCTCAGGCTATCATTGCACAGCTTGCAAACCGCTCGTGTCTTGTCGTCAGCACAT
This sequence comes from Glandirana rugosa, assembly GCA_018402905.1. Taxonomy (NCBI): domain Eukaryota; kingdom Metazoa; phylum Chordata; class Amphibia; order Anura; family Ranidae; genus Glandirana; species Glandirana rugosa. The sequence goes on from BLSH010081686.1 coordinate 47,972, forward strand.
TGTCTGAAGAACTGCCAGGCGGGGGAACACCTTTGAGCTGCCTTTGGTGTGCTAGGTCCCTGGGTGCGGTGGGTAGTAGCAGGCATACTAGGGGACGCTCGCTCCGCTTTTGCAACCTGCTTCCTCTTTTGCTGTGCTGGTGCCTCTGTGTGACCACCAACTCTTCCTCCAAACTACACACATCACTCGCATGACCCTCAGTCCATGTGGGGTCTAGGACCTCATCATCCTCCTCCCCATCATCTTCCACCCACCCTTCACCACTGCCCTCCTTGCCAGTCTGCACACTGAGGAAAGCTGCAGCAGTTGGCACCTGTGTTTCGTCATCATCTAAGACATGCTGCGCTGGTGTTTCCATGTCCTCATCCTGCAACAGAAGTGGTTGGGAATCAGTGCACTCAATCTCTTCCACTTCTGGGGTAGCACTATGTGAATGGCCCACGGAAAGCACCCCAGGAGAGTCAGCAAAAAGCATAAGAGTCTCTTGTATGACTTGGGGCTCAGACTGCTCGGCTAATTTACAAGGGGCTGAGGTGAAAGACAGATGGACATGGGGTTCAGGTGCCAACTCTGAGCTTTCTTCAATGGACCGGGAAGGAGACAATGTGAAGGAATTGGAGGCATTGTCAGCCACCCAATCTACTATCGCCTGTACTTGTTCTGGCGTCACCAATTGTTGAGCGGCATTCGGGCCTACCATATACCGGTGAAGGTTCTGTTGGCTACCTGAGGAAGGTGTTTCACTTGTGCATGTAGCTGGCACACATCGACCACATCCTCTCCTTGCAACAGGAGCTTCACCAACAAGACCAACACCAGCAGTGCCAGCATCACCAGCAGCGCCATGACCACGTCCCTTATTTGATACTCTCCTCATTGTGCCCGCAAATGTACTATGTAGCCAATAATCTGTCCCTTACAGCAACAGCTGGAACTTGGCCCTATAGGAGTAGGCAATGATTTTTGAACAATAATCTGTCACTTACAGCAACAGCTGGAACCTCTCCCTTTAGAACTAGGAGATTATTTTTGAACAATAATCTGTCCCTTACAGCAACAGCTGGAACCTGGCCCTATAGGAGTAGGTAACGATTTTTGAACAATAATCTGTCACTTACAGCAACAGCTGGAACCTCTCCCTTTAGAACTAGGAGATGATTTTTGAACAATAATCTGTCCCTTACAGCAACAGCTGGAACCTGGCCCTATAGGAGTAGGCAATGATTTTTGAACAATAATCTGTCCCTTACAGCAACAGCTGGAACTTGGCCCTATATGAGTAGCAATGATTTTTGAACAATAATCTGTCACAGCAACAGCTGGAACCTCTCCCTTTAGAACTAGGAGATGATTTTTGAACACTAATCTGTCACTTACAGCAACAGCTGGAACCTCTCCCTTTAGAACTAGGAGATGATTTTTGAACAATAATCTGTCACTTACAGCAACAGCTGGAACCTGGCCCTATAGGTGTAGGCAATGATTTTTGAACAATAATCTGTCACTTACAGCAACAGCTGGAACCTGGCCCTATAGGAGTAGGCACTGATTTTTGAACAATAATCTGTCCCTCTAAGCAACAGCTGGAACCTGACCCTGTAGGAGTAGGCAACGATTTTTGAACAATAATCTGTCCCTCTAAGCAACAGCTGGAACCTGGCCCTATAGAAGTAGGCAATGATTTTTGAACAATAATCTGTCCCTCTAAGCAACAGCTGGAACCTGGCCCTATAGGGGTAGGCGATGATTTTTGAACAATAATGTGTCCCTCTAAGCAACAGCTGGAACCTGGCCCTATAGGAGTAGGCAATGGTTTTTGAACAATAATCTGTCCCTCTAAGCAACAGCTGGAACCGGATCCTATAGAACTAGGAGATGATTTTAGAACAATAATCTGTCCCTCTAAGCAGTAGCCTCTACCTAGTGCAGTCAGATAGTTCTGCAATGCAGGGTGAGATCTGCAATCTGTCACTCAAAGCAGCAGTATGAGAAATCTCTAATTAGTCCTGAATCAGATCATTGTGTAATGCAAGGTGAGATCTTCAATCTGTCCCTCAGAGCAGCAGTAGTAGTAATCTCTAATTAGTCCAGAATCAGATCGTCCTGTAATGCAGGATGAGATGTTAAAATATCTGCAATCTGTCCCTCACAACAACGCCGGCAGCTTCCTCTCCCTACACTAGTCAGAGTCTCAGAGAGCATGTGACATGCAGCACTGTGACTGCAGCTTATAAAGAGGCTGGGTCACATGATGCACTCGCCATTCACAGCCATGCCATTAGTAGGCATGGCTGTGATGGCTTCTAAGGGCAAACCCGTGAAACGCTTGTGGATTGGCTGCCCTGCAGCTATTCAACATGCGTGAGTGATCGACTACCAGAACCCAAACCCAAACGTTTTTTGAAATGTCCGGGTTCGGGTCTGGGTCCCGGACACCTCAAAGTTCGGTACGGACCCGAACTTTACAGTTCGGGTTCGCTCAACTCTACTCCCGGGGGATCCTACAAAAAAATTTAAGGCTACACTTAGCTCCCTGGTGGAGGAGGGAGAGGCGCTGGGAGTCTTTGATAAAAAGATGGCTGAAACTTTAGTTCCACAATATCCCACTATAGCAATTTTCCTCCATTTACCCAAAACCCATAAGGGGTTGAAACCACTCCAGGGGAGGCCTATTATAGCTGGAATTGGCTCCCTTTATGAGAAATTGGGTCAATGGTTGGACGGGGTTTTACAGCCTTTAGTTCGCCAGCTGCCTAGCTTTCTGAAAGACACTAACCACCTTTTAAACATCATGGGTGAATTTAAATGGGCACTGGAGTATATATGGTTGACATGTGATGTTAGTAGTTTAAACTCCTCGATTCCCCATGCATTAGTGCTACAAGCGGTGGAATTCTATTTAGAGAGACTTTCGGACTTCAGTTTGGAGGTCCGTACATTTATCTTGAGTGTTTTGCAGTACCTTCTCACCCACAATTTTTTATGTTTAATAATGAATTTTTTTACAGAGGTGTGGCGCAGCGATGGGGGCCAAGTTTTCCCCATCGCTGGCCAATTTATTTATGGGGTGGTGGGAACGCACTGCAATATACAGTTCTGCTAATCCGTTTAGACAACACATACATTTGTTTTTTCGATATATAGACGATTTGATTTTCATTTGTGAAGATCAAATTGGGTCTCTTCAACCATTCCTGCAATACTTGAATAGCAATAATGTGAATCTGCGGTTCACTGGACAAATGAATAAAAGTGAGATGGACTTCCTAGATGTCCACTTGAGAGCCCAAGGCTCCACTATTATAATGGATCCATTGTCGGGTAACACGCTTTTGATGGCTACGTCGGGACATCCCGATCGGACAATTTTTAAGGTTGCGCCGTATATATAATACTGAGGAGGATTTTGAAATCCGAATAGCAGATCTGTATGAGCGGTTCCTGGAAAGGGGCCATCCCAATTGGATGTTGGACAGAGCGATATTTATTGCAAAGTCCAAAGATAGATTAGATTTGTTAAGACAGAAAAAAAGCAGTTTTCAGAATAATAGGAATGTTCCCTACAAGAATAAACTTACACTAAGTACTACTTATAGCTTGGAGTTTGGGGACATCAGAAACATAATTCTAAAGTACCTGCCCATCCTGTTGGGAGATGAGACTTGTGCTAGTCTCCTTAAAGATGGAATTAATATAGTGTTAAGACGGGCACCTTCTTTGGGTAGCCGTCTATCACCTAGCTTGTATCAACCAGTTAAAAGAAAACAATCACCCACTTGCTTGCATTTCAAGGGCAACTATCGCTGCGGAGCGGCGGGGTGCCCTTGTTGCAGCCATGTTATTGGAGGTGATATAGTGCGCTCTTATTCAAATAACAAGGAACACAGGATCCAATCGTTCTATAACTTTAACACCACATATGTTATTTGCATTATCACCTGCAAAGCCTGCCATGTACAATACGTTGGACGTACTACTAGAAGACTTTGGGATAGGTTTTATGAACATTTATACAATATTGAAAAAGAAAAGCATAGAATCACCAATGTAGGACGACACTTTAGGGATGTCCATGGAGGCAATATCATGGAAGTGGGGGTACAAATTATAGAGAAGGTTAACATGCCTAAAAGGGGTGGTGATATATTTAAACTTCTCTGTAAACGGGAGGTTTTTTGGATTTTTTATTTTGGCACACGTATACAGATAGGCTTGAACTATGAATGGGATTTGACCCACTTTTATGAATAGTTATCTCTACACACTGTTCCACCTACTTCCCCATTTTTCTTTCTCTGTTCTATAATTGCCATATCTAGTTTAGGTTTATCCTAGACAGGGGATATGATGCTACTTATATACATGTAAATTTCATTTTCTTCTTCTTTTGCCTTTTGTCTTTTCCTTTATAGAATTCCAACCTTTTTGAAATCCTCTGACTAGGACGAGCAAGATTATGTTCGGTATATGTTATGCTTATTCTATTATTATTTAAAATACAGATTACATATATTTTTCGATATGAGGACTGAATAGTTTGCTGCTGTTTTGGTTTTGGCTCTGTCTTTTTCCTTTTGTTATTTTTGCTTTTTAGAGTTTTTTCCTTTTTTCATATATTTTTGATTGGGCTAACATACAACAGCGGTCTGCTGGATCAATTAATCTGTAAAAATAACACTTTCTAATGGGAAAATGTAGACATACAGTCAGGTCCAGAAATATTGGGACATCAACACAATTCTAATCTTTTTGGCTCTATACACCACTACAATGGATTTGAAATGAAACAAACAAGATGTGCTTTAACTGCAGACTTTCAGCTTTAATTTGAGGGTATTTACATCCAAATCAGGTGAACAGTGTAGGAATTACAACAGTTTGTATATGTGCCTCCCACTTTTTAAGGGACCAAAAGTAATGGGACAGATTAACAATCATAAATAAAACTTTCACTTTTTAATACTTGGTTGCAAATCCTTTGCAGTCAAAAACAGCCTGAAGTCTGGAACGCATAGACACCCCCAGACACTGGGTTTCATCCCTGGTGATGCTCTGCCAGGCCTCCACTGCAACTGTCTTCAGTCCCTGCTTGTTCTTGGGGCATTTTCCCTTCAGTTTATGTCTTTGTAATGAATAAGCTCATATTTGAGTGAAACGTGTCTACCTGTTGTCTTGTATGTATGGCTATGTTTTACAATAAAATACAGTAACCAGCATTGCCGTGGCGTGCCGCCATTTGTTCCTGATTTCTGTATGCTGCGGTAGCGAGCCTGGGCGGGCACCCACAAGCATTTGGACATCCAGGGAGCTACTTTGAGCGGTGAGATACTCCTGTTGATTAACACTTTACCCCATTACCGAACCATTGAGGGATATTTATGTTAATTAATTTACTGTTAATTAGATCACTGTTAGCTGTTAAATGGATTGCTGGTGCAAGTTTGTAATGCTAATTAAACTTTGTTTTCATTTTTTTATTTTTTTTTATTTTTTCGGAAATTCGGGAATTCGGAAACATGTGGTAATTCGGCAATTGCGGTAATTCGGAAATTTGTGGTAATTCGGCAATTGTGGTAATTCAGAAATTTGCGGTAATTCGGCAATTGCTGTAATTCGGAAATTCACAGTAATTCAGCAATTGCGGTAATTCAGAAATTCAGCAATCAGAGCAGCTGAAAATCCGAAATCTGAAAATTCGGAAATCTGAAAATTCAAAAATAACAAAGAACATTTGAAATAATAACTAACTAATGCATAACTATTAAATTATAAGTATTGGAATTTCCTTGAAAATATGTCTGTCAGTAATGATATCATATTTAGGTTCACAGCCAAATTCCAATACCTATAATTTAATAGTTATTTATTATTATTTCAAATGTTCTTTCTTATTTCAGAAATACGGAAATTTGGAAATAAGAAAGAACATTTGAAATAATAATAAATAACTATTAAATTATGGGTAGTGGAATTTCCTTGAAAGTTTGCCTGTTAGTGAACTTAAATATGAAATGTATCACTGACAACCATATTTTCAAGGAAATTCCAATACCTATAATTTAATAGTTATTTATTATTATTTCAGATGTTCTTTCTTATTTCTGAATTTCAGAAATTTGGAAATAAGAAAGAACATTTGAAATAATAGCTTAAGGAAATGTATCACTAACAGCCATATTTTCAAGGAAATTCCAATACCTATAATTTAATAGTTTTTTATTTGTTAGCTATTATTTCAAATGTTTGTTATTTTAGAATTTTCAGATATCAGAATTTCTGAACTTTTGAATTTCGGATTTCCGGCTGTTCCGATTGCCGAATTCCCGAATTACCGCAATTGCTGAATTACCGCAATTGCTGAATTACAGCGAATTACTGCAATTGCTGAATTACCTCAAATTTCCGAATTTGTCCGAATTGCCAAACTTTGCCAAAATTCGGTAAAAACGACATTCAGAGCGAAACAAATTGTACAAGCCTAATGCTAATATCCCCAAGAGGGGTATGTCCTCCTGTGTTTGAGCTTTAATAAAGAGTCATTCCTTTGGTTTTTACCTAAACATCTTGTCTGTGCATTATGGTTGGGGTAAAGGGCTGGTATTAGCTCTCAGTCTTCTGTAAGGATTTGGAGGGCAAGATGCACTGTTTGGCAGAAGCACCCAGGCGGGTGCCAGGTGGTTCTTCACAGAAAGCCTAAAAAGGAAAACTGATACAGCCATCACATCTAAGAATTGATAAGCTATAATATAATATATGTCTGCTTTTGGGTTTAATACTGCTTATACAAAATTACCCTGTTAGAAAGCAGAAATTGTATATATTGAATATTCATTGTTCACCATTTGCAGTGTGCACAAATAGATGAGATAGCTACATATTGCTGACCTGCAAATTTTGAATGTCCTTAAAACAACCACCTTTCCCCTTAATCCACAAGTAGTGGGAAATAACATAAAATATTTAACCAAATAAAACCTGTAAATGGATTTATGTTCTACCCTCTTCCCCTGCACAAGATCACAAGCACTTTATAGTTTGTATGATCTTGCTTCTCCTTACAGATCATAGCTTTGAACAAATGGGCCTGTATTTTAACTGTCATGTATATGAACGTTGACTGTCTAAACTGATGGTGAAGTGTCACTGGTTACGGAATATGTTCTGTTTAATGCATGTTAAAATGTATCTGATCCTTTCATTTTACATAAAAAAGAAAAGCAAAAAAAAAAAAGCTGTGTGGGTGTAAAGCTCAGGAAATGTAAGAGCTCTTGTTTCCTGCCCTATTCTTCTTGTCTGGCATCATGAAATCAAATTGAAGCTGGCTTCATCCTTATGCAACCATTATCTCATATATATAATTGACCTCATCCAAAGCTGTAGTATTATTTAAATAGCATAGCAACGCATTACCATGAAATTTAACTTACACGAGGAGCAGAGATAAAACCATAATGCTGCTGAAAAAAAAAAACAATGAAGCCAAAGAAGTTATTAAATACTACATTTTGCTAAGTGGTTTTCTGTTGAGCATAAGCTGTGGCAGCTGAACATTTATTTCTCCAGCCATTTAGCAGAGAGATGCTTAACATGGAGATCTTGCCTGGGCTGAATCACTCCATATTTCATTTGATAAAGCTATAATCAGTGTGGCTTTATGCAAAGCAAATGAAACATCGTTCAGTAATTATTATTAACCAGGGTGTTATTATAGTTTAAAATTTGAAAGCTTTATTGTTCCGCATTTGACAATAATATCTTCCAGTCTGGCTGCCAAATAATAAGATGGGTGTACATTTTCTGCAGAAAAGCCAAGAAAGCCTCCTTTGACCAATTAGAGGTTAGGATGTTCAGGGGTCAACTAGCAAATATCATCATGCAGGATATCACACCTTAATATTACTAGCCTTCACCTGATAATAATTGTGAAGTTCTATAAAGTGTAAGAAAAATATCTGAGGTGGAGATAAAATAGCAATTTATAAATATGAATGAGCGTGTGCTGCTTATTTTTGCCTTTTTTTTTTTTTTTTTACATAGTAATTTTGCTAACATTTTAGCACTGCTCTATTTTTAAAAGCTTCATTTTTTTCTAAATCTCCAAAGCCCATACATTACTGTATTATAAATACATAGAAAACAGAAACTGCATTATAAATACCTAAAAACAGGCTAATTCAGCTATTATACAGATCAACGTTCCTGGGTTTAGTTCATGGAAGGTTTGTTCTGAACGTTAATTTGAACTCCATTGAAGTCATATAAGTTCTAGTGATTTTCAAGGCTAATAGGCAAGGTAATGTCAAACAAATGGCATGGGGGACTGGGCACTGTCCTGGAATGGCATATTCCAATGCAATAAAAATGTAAAAAATCTCTTTGATGGGGAGCAGAGCTTTTAATGATGCTTAATGTGAAAATGCAAAACCCCTTTAAATAGCATACTTGGGAGATGCCCTGAACCTGCCTGTAAAATGGTGCATCTGTACAATGTATAAAACCTACTGCAGCAAAACTCACATTTCCAAACAAAATTCCATTTAAATTGCAAATAAATTACAACTCCCAACCATTTTGTTCTGTTCTTATTGTAGATCAGGGTTTGATATAATGTCAATGGGGGGACCCCATGAAAAAAAAATGTCATGGGGTTCCATCTAAAAATACATACCAGACCCTTAACCTTGATGAGGGTCTAATATGGATGTCAAGAGAGACCCCATACATAAAAAAAAAAAAGTGGAGAGAAGGGGGTGATTGTTGAGGTGTATATGTCCCATGCGGAATATGACAGGACAAAAGGGGGGAACGCTTATTGCCACATACCTATATAGAAAGACAGAGTAAAACCAATTTTTACCCCTGGGATTTTGTTGGCAAGTGTTCTCTGAGTAACATGCAGTAGGTAAGTATTTATAAAAGAGTCTTTTTATTTTATATCAAGATTAAAAGGTGGGAATACAAAAACAAGAGAATATACAAATGATATAACATAGCTGTACATTACAGGTTGTGCACGAACATATAGTGCAAGGTTCATGCCGACATACAATGGGCTGAAGATCCCAACATGTTTCAGAAAATGATATATTCCTTCCTCAGGGAATGAATTGCACAATCGACATCAATATATAAATGTTACTTAATTGACGTATATGCATGGTTGTAAAGAAGATGAGAGGATACAATTTTCAACGTAGATACACATATGGATTAAGCATCACTTAATTTCTGGCAAGCAAGAATTTCTATAAGTAGAGTTGAGCGAACACCTGGATGTTTGGGTTCGGTGGGTTCGGCCGAACTTCACGAAAAAGTTTAGGTTCGGTACCGAACTTGACCCGAACTTTACACCGAACCCCATTGAAGTCAATGGGGACCCGAACTTTTCGGCACCAAAATGAATGTAAAAAAGTCCTGGAAAGTGCTAGAGGGCTGCAAAAGGAAGTAAAATGATTTTAGAACAATAATCTGTCCCTTATAGCAACAGCAGGAACCTGACCCTTTAGGAGTAGGCGATGATTTTAGAACAATAATCTGTCCCTCTAAGTAGTAGACTCTACCTAGCCCAGTCAGATCGTTCTGTAATGCAGGATGAGATGTTATTAGATCTGCAATCTGTCCCTAAAAGCAGTAGTAGTAGTAATCTCTACCTAGCCCACAATCAGATCGTTCTGTAATGCAGTATGAGATGTTATTATTAGAGTTGAGCGAACACCTGGAAGTTCGGGTTCTGCTGGTCCGTCCGAACTTCGGGACAAAGTCCGGGTCCGGGTCCGGACGGAACCCGAACGATCGCACGGACAACGAACCCCATTGAAATCAATGGGGACCCGAACTTTTAGGCACAAAAATGGCTGTAGGAAAGTCCTGGAAAGCCCCAGAGGGCTGCAAAAGGAAGTAAAATGGGGGTAAGGGTAGGGCAAGTGCCCTACAAAAAAATGGGGACAGGGAAATAACTGTAAATATTTTTAAAAAAATAAAACCATAAAAAAAGCAAAAATGGAGGTGAATGTGGATCATCTTCAAACTGTGTCTGAAAAGTATTAATTAACGGTAGAAGCCATATAACTGTTCTAAAATCATCTTCAAACTAGGGCAAGTGCCCTACAAATAAATGGGGATA
>BLSH010081686.1:75272-93832 GCA_018402905.1 Glandirana rugosa
TTGACTGTCTTGTTTGGCTTTTTCCCTAGTCTTGTAGAGGGTCTCTGCGGTTTCCCAGTGTAATAGGGGACAGGTCCTGAAAAAGGGAGACCGTGTGGTCTTGGTAGGTGATATTACCTGCCCGCCGGGCTTGCATCAGGACTTCTTCCTTCAATCTGTAGTCGGGCATACAGCAAATGATGTCCCTTGGGGGTGCTGCGTCATCAGGTCTTGGTCTCAGGGCCCTATGAGCTCTCTCAAATGCGATCGTAGTATCGATCGGTCTTCCCAAGAGCGAGTTAAACATCTCGGCCAGGGTCACCTGGATCTGGGCCGGGGCAATCGCTTCGGGCAGGCCTCTAACTCTGATATTATGTCTTCTGCCCTGGTTATCCAGGTCTTCCAAGTGCCTGTTAACCGCTATGAGTTGTGTGGAGTGGGCTGAGGTAACCGTCATGAGGTGGGAGATGTTCTGATCCCTTTTTCGGTTTGTTCTGTCAGTTTGTATCGCTCGTTCATTGAGCGCGAGGATGTCCGCCTTCAGCTCAGTAATAGCCGAAGGGAACGTGCTTTTAATGTCAGCCACGAAGGCTGACATGTCCTCGTATGATAGAGGGTGGTCTGTTGCCGGTCTGTGTCTTACCCCGTCCTCAGAGGCCTGCTGCGAGTCCTCGCTGAGTGCATCCTCGTGGTCCTCCGGCGCCATATTGGTTTCGTCCCCTGTGTGCTTGACCGACTGCTGGGACTTAAATAAGTCCGGGATTTTCCTCGTTCTGGGAAGCAAGGACGATCTTCTCGGTGTGTAGGCGTCCTGGAGCTGATGTGGCTTGCCCATATCGAGCTTCAAAGGTCAGTTTTAGCAAGATTTAGCCGCAGGGCTGGGAGAGCTCTTTCTCTATGCTGCCATCCGCGCTGCGTGCCAAGCCACGCCCCCCATAAGTTCATATTGTAACCAGATATCTCTTCTAATGTAATTTCTGTTGTGTTTTCTATATCCGCAATGCATATCCAACTGCATTAGTTGTTTTTAAGTCTTTATGGATATTATTGATTAGTTTAAATGGGGGGTTGTAGGCCTATAGCCTGCAATACTCTCCTTTATATTCTGTTATTCACCACAAACCCACTTTTACTTAATTTTTGTAATGCTGAAAATTTCAATAAACATATTTAAAAAAAAAAAAAAGGAGGGCCTCCAGATATACAGCCCCCCCCCCCAAGGGGCTGTAAATTATATAAAAACCCAAACACAGTTCGACAAGTCCTTTGATAAAAAAATGTAAATCCATTGCCAATCACTTTGTCCATGTCATTCTTTATAAACCACTCTCACCGACCCACCATAAAAAAAAATATAAAACATCCCAACCGCTGACTCATATCTGACTGCTGACAATGGTTCCACCATAAATACTGCATGCCAAACATCAAAATCCCATCAGTATGCCCTCAAGAAGGCTCCACTTTAAACACTATATTCCTTTCAAAGATTCAGCATTGTACCCACATCACTTCACATCAACATGAACAACGTGGCCTTATCATAGTTCCATCATGCATTCACTTGTTCGCAGCTTCACAGTACTATATATTTTAGTGTCTTAAAAAACAAGAACAAATCTTCCCCCTGCAAGTCAAGAGCATGACGTGCTAGTGTGAATCCCATACCAGCACATTATGGAAGACTTACTTTAAAACTAAGACCTCCAGTGGTGCTCTGTTACAGCTGACAGGGCTTCCATCTTCACCTGGTGTTCATTCAGGGTTCGCAGGCTTCGGCCATTTCCATGATCGAGTGGTGAAGACATAACTCCCACGCATGCACGTGGGAGTCAAAGCAGCAGCATGACACTCTCAATGGATGGCATGCCGTCCATTGAGAGCACATTGTGCATGTGCCGGTGACATCACCAGCTGCTACTAAAGTAAATATCTCCTAAATGAATCCCATACCAGCACATTGTGAAAGACTTACTTTAAAACTAAGGCCTCCAGTGGTGCTCTGTTACAGCTGACAGGGCTTCCATCTTCACCTGGTGTTCATTCAGGGTTTGCGGGCTTCAGCCATTTCCATGATCGAGTGGTGAAGACATAACTTCCCCGCATGCAGGTGGGAGTCAAAGCAGCAGCATGGCACTCTCAATGGATGGCATTCCGTCCATTGAGAGCACATTGTGCATGTGCCGGTGACATCACCAGCTGCTACTAAAGTAAATATCTCCTAAATGGTGCACATTTAGGAAATATTTACTGTACCTACAGGTAAGCCTTATTATAGGCTTACCTGTAGGTATAAATAAACAAACAGACTTTACTACTGCTTAAAGTATGTCAAGTCAAAACCTGTGCTGATGGACTTTTGTTTGCCTCGGATGGGCTTTGCATTCCCATACATGTCTATGGGAATGCAAAACCCCATTGAAGTAGGTCAGAAAGAGGACAACTGCAGGTAAAGTGCACCTGCCATTGAATTCTGAATGTTCTCAGAATTATCTTAAACTAATTTCAAACCAATGCCATTGACAAAAGCCCAAAGCCTGTTGACACAGATATTTAGGTACATTAGGCATACGCTTATAGGCAGCAGAGATATAGGGGTTGATTTACTAAAGGTAAGTGCAGTTGTCCTCTGCAAGTGCAGTTGCTCCAGAGCTTATTGAATGAGGTAAGTCTTCACTTTGCAGAGACTATCACGTGCAAGGAAAATAAAAAGAAAATCAGCATTTTTGCTTGCACATGGTTGGATGATGGAAGTCAGCAGAACTTCTGCTCATTTACTAAGCTCCGGAGCAACTGCACTTGTAGAGGGTAACTGCACTTAACAAAGTGCACAGTCTTTTTGCCTTTAGTAAATCAACCCCAAAGAATCTGCTTTTCCCTGTAACTGGCACACTTCCCATGATCTGTAGAAGCACAGTAAAAAAAATCTTATTTATCTCATGGCAATGTAGTAAGCCAGCTTAAGACAAGTAAAACAAGAAAACACAGGGCTGTTGCCTTGGGCACCAAAGGCCGTGTATCTATGGGCTCCAGCGATAGAGATTTGTCTCTGTTCACTCACTGAACAGACCCGCCATCCCTTCATCAAGTATTGCTAGAACGAAGTAGAACATTTTCTATCAAACAGTGCTTTCACAAACAAATACTGACACATAATTACCCAGGTGACATATTTGTTACTAAATTGTGTGTTCTATCTAGATTTCTCTCCTTTAGCATTACACAGCAAGAGAAAAGATACATAAATATAGCAATTCTTAACTGAGCCTTAAAACACTGAACTGCTACAATTTGCTCCATAAAAATGTATTATAAACTCAGAGCCCAAAATACTTTTTGGCACTTAGTGTGCCTAAATAATGGACTGTTTTCATTATTTGTATTTATATCTCTGGCCTTTTATTGATATTTGTATTTATATCTCAAGCCTTTATTGATTCTTACGGCAATTGCTTTTGTTTCTGAAAAAATGCTAATGTATTCAAGTGCATAATTTACAAAGCATTGATTGTTTGTCTGAGGATGTAGGATTAACATGATGAAGCACTGCCTGGGGACCCAGTGATGACTTTATGTATCGCACTAGAGTCTAGACATGGGGGCTTAGGGAGTTTTTCTCTTTTATGGTATAGGCGATGGGACAATTGCTTTTTTATTTACTAGCTGAGCCTATAAATTGCTCTTTGGACATGACAGTGTATAAATAATATCACATAACTTAAATGACATTCTTGTTTTTATTGGTATTGATGCTATATTCCAGGTAGGATGTCTCAATTTTCCCGAGATGTATTGACTTCTCTTCTATTTCTTTGATGCAGCGCTGATGTTTGTCACTTTTCCCAGTAAACATGGCAGCAAAGCTGTCTAGTGTAGCAACCACAGGAAGATGGAATGTTGTTATAACTAATAAACAAGGTAATGGACATTCCATATTGCATGCCATTACATGTCACAGTAATCTTTTTTTTATGATTGTTAGGTAGCACATCGTTCTTCGGTCTTGCTTTAATAACCATACGCCAGCAGGGTGCATAGAGCAAAGTTCCTATATAATACATGATTGACCAGTATATGCATAGAAGATCACTGTCTGTAAAATATACAAATAAATAGGCCTGGTAAAAGTCCATAGATATGGCTTTCTCATGCAGAAAAAAAATAGAAAGCTACAGATTGCTAAATATTAATGCTGTAGGTCGCTGTCTGTTTCTACTAGCTGTGACCATTAGTAAAGTTCAATTATGGACCCAGATTATTATTTTATTTTATTAGTGTAAAAACAACCCTTAATACTTGAGGGTAGAGTATTCAGGTGATTCTAAAGTTCATTTTGTGAGAGCTATATGCTATAAAGTAACTTCTTTGGGACAGGATCTTGTGTTTTTGATACATAAACTATTATGAGAGCACCTAAAAATGTTTGCACACTTTTTAGGTGCCCTCGCTTAAATTTGGATGACAGGAGAGTGTGCCTGGCTCTCAATGGAGGTGGTTCACACATCTCTGTGGTGGCTGCAGAGCAGATTGCACAAGGGTCCTGTGCATCTTTGGCTCCATTTCAGGTCCAAATTCAGGCAAAAATTCAGGCCTGATTTGTCCCTGAAATGGAGAACAGGGATGTACCAGACCCCTGCTGTGTGCTGCATCCGATTTAAGTGTGAACCCAGCCCGGAGTCTATGGGGCAAAAAAACACCAAAATCTGCCTCAAAATAAGTTCCTTTACTTTCTTAAGTGGCAGGCATCTAGTGACAGGTGCCTGAGTGCTCAATTGTGAACAGACACCATTTAAAATAAATAGGATTTTTAATGTTGAGCATTTTAAAGCCTCAATATTGGAGCCACAAAATGCTCAGGTGTAAAGGGAGATGCATAGTTTCTAGAACCTTGCATAAAAGATCAATTATATATTACCTATTATCAGGGCTTTTCTGTCTCAGTAGAAGTGCCAGTACTCTCCTGTCCCTGAACAACTGTGCCCCATCTCCTTAGCACCACTCCTCAACTCTTTTTCCTACAGAACAGGAATCAAATGATTATAAGGCATTACCTATGAAATGGCCAGAATATAAATACACAGTATACTTTCCCTTTCACTTAAGATTCATCAATCTGAATAAAGTATGTATTTGACAAATTAATGCTGTAATGCATTTCAAACTTTACTGCATTATGTGAATTTATAGAAGCAATCATGACGGGAAGGACACACACACACAGAACAGCACTTACCCACTCACAACTGCACACTTTTTTTGTTCCAGTACAGCAACAGCTCTGTTCACCATGCCACTGCTCCCCTGCCATTGGCTGCCCTGGCTGCTTACCTTCCATTGGATGGCCTGGTACACTTTCATGCTCAAAACCTCTTTTTGTTTTAAAAGTGTGGGATATGGTTAAAACCCCTGCCAGGCCTATGTCATACTGGTGAGATTTGCCTTCACTACTTGTCCCAAGTACACAAAAGGAAGTGAGAGATAATCTCTTCTTAGATAGTTGTTACAGAACAAGTGTCCCCTTTGGAAGATTTTCTCTCTGTCTGTGTTCTTGGGATAACTGTAGAATTTTGCATAGTCAGTGAGACAAATAGGTAGACTGAATCTTCTCACAGAAAGCACAAAAAAACTGACAGGTGTTCCAATGCTTCCACACTCTGTCCAAAACTAAGAAGAAAGGTTTAGTTTTAGAGATACTTTAACCAGTTGTCAACCAGCCACTGTACTTTTACTGTGGCAGGTTGGCTCTCCTGTGCAAACCGACGAACCTGTACGTCGGTCCGTGCATGCGAGATTGCGGGTGCGCGGACTCGATGTCCGCCGGCCGCCCACGATCTGTCTATGTAAATAAGGCGGATCCCCGTTCTGACAGAGGACATGTCAGAGATCTTCTGTTCCCAGTGATCGGGAACAGCGATCTCTGTCATGTCCCTGCCAGCCCACGCCCCCTACAGTTAGAACATACCCAGGGAACACAGTTAACCCCTTGATCGCCCCCTAGTGTCAACCCCTTCCCTGCTAGCATCATTTATACATTGATCAGTGCATTTTTATAGCACTGATCAATGTAATAATGTCACTGGGCTCCAAAAAGTATAATTTGGCATCAGATATCGCAAACCTGCTAAAAATTGCAGCTCGCCTCCATTACCAGTAAAAAATAAATAAATAAATAAAAGTCCATAAACCTATCCCGTAGTTTGTAGACGTGATAACTTTTGCACGAACCAATCAATATACGCTTATTGCGTTTTTTTTTTAACCAAAATATGTAGAAGAATATATATCGGCCTAAACTGATGAATACATTTGTTTCTTTACATTTTACTTTCGATGTTTATTATAGCAAAAAGTAAAAATATTGTTTTTTTTTCAAAATTGTTGCTTTTTTTGTTTATAGTGCAAAAAATAAAAACCGCAGAGCTGATGAAATACCACCAAAAGAAAGCTCTATTTGTGTGAAAAAAGGACATACATTTTGTTTGGGTACAATGTTGCACGACTGCGTAATTGTCAGTTAACTGCTTGCCGTCCAGCCTCCACAGTTGCACTGCGGCAGGTTGGCACGGCTGCACAAATCATCGTCATTGTACGTCGGCCGCTTTAAGAGCTATAGGGGGTGTGCATAAATCCTTCCGGTCTTTAAGTGGTTAATCATATAAAGATACTGAAGTGGATTTACTAAAGTCAAATAGCCTATAAACTTTGCAAGTGCAGTTGAACTCATTTTCCACAAGAAATGTAAATGTGGTAATGCTTCACTTTGTAAAGAATACCCATCAGGTGCAAAGGAAATAATAAAAAAAAATTTTGCTTGCCCATGATTGGATGTTGGAACTCGCGCAGAGCTTCACCACATTTAGTAAGCTCTGGGGAAAATAAGTGCAACTGCACTTGCAAAGTGCAACATCTATTTGCTTCTAGTAGATCCACCCTAAAGGCCGCTTCACACCTGGAGCAACCCGACTTGCAAGGCGACTCAAAGCGACTTCAGCACGGCTTGCAGGAGACTTCTATTATAGAAGTCAATGCAAGTCGTGCTGAGGTCGCCCCGAAATAGTACAGGAACTCTTTTTCTAAGTCGGAGCGACTTGAGTCGCTCATATTACAACAGTTCCGTTGTGCTGCATTGAGGTGACCTCTCAGGCGACTCAAGTCGCCTGACAAGTCGCTAGGTGTGAACGGGCCCTAGGTTTTTCCACCAGTCTGGGTTTATTAGTTGAGCTTTGCTTCCCAGCCCTAACAGCATCAAATCACGTATTCATCTCCTTTCTGTGCTGCATGTGAATAGGATATTCATTTAATCCAGCATGAGAATGGGGACAAGCTGATACTTAATAAGGATACTCATTTTTTTTCTTCCAAGCACATAATCTTACATTAATTATCCACAGTAGTTTAAGCTATTTTACATTGATTCGGTCTTTGATCCTGCTACATTAGTAAAGTGAACCTTCTCTACAAATGGACTTTCCACAGGAAGAAAAACTCGAAACAGCTCATAAATTATTATATATATTTTCCTAGTAATCATTCCATTGATAACAACATAACCCGTTGCTCTCATGCAGAACAATACCTTCTCCCATATCCAGATCCTTCATAACCAGGGCTGGCCCAAGACATTGTGCTGCTTGGGTCTAAGAATGAAATGCTGCCCTCCCAAAGAAAAAAAAAATTACACCCACCAAAAGGCCCCCACATCCATTATTTTATATCATGATAATTAAAACTAAAATTAGATTTATCAGGAAGTCAGATTTACATGCAACAGCACCTTGTCTATATGCAAAATTATATGACATACCATTATGTTCAATTCCAAGGAGCGGGCTAGGGCAGTATATGGGCAGGCTAGGAAAGCATAGGGTGGGCTAGGGCAATATAGGGGTGGGCTAGGCCAGTATAGGGGTGCTGCCCCTCTTAAAGTGCTGCCTGGGTCCAATGGACCCACTGGGACCCATAGTAGGGCTGGCCCTGTTCATAACTCATACAAATTCTAGCTGGTTCACTTCAAGAAAGGGCTCTGCCTTACAAATGGCCACTTACAAGCTCATTTTCAGTGTGAACTTGCGCAGAAGCTTCCCCATCAGTCCCAATGACATACACCAAGTACTTTTTAGGCCACAGATGTCATGAGGCCAGGAATTCTTGGACTCCCCATTTCATTATTTTGGTTTGCTACTATGATTCTGTTCCGATTTTAAACAGCTAAGTTGGTCTTTGGATTACTTGTCACCAGTTCACTATTATGCCAGGAATAATCAGCTAGTAATATTTGCTTTCACCTAAAGAGGGCATATGCCACAAAGTTTTAAAACAATAGCATACGTTGAAAGATTATTTAAAGCTGACCTCCGGGATAAGGAAATAGTATCTAATACAAGAGAGATATACATGTATTTATTTTATTTTTTTTATTCTTTTATTGAGAAAATTTGAAGATAACATACACATGTCAAGAGAAGGTGCGTTACATTTTCAGTTCTCCATTTTTACAGAAATAACATAACGTCAAAAGGCATATTGAGTTTCAATATAATCAATAAACATTGTATAACATCTGTTTGTGTTGTGAGTCATCACATGTTGAACCTATTACTTTAGTTGGCGAAGTATCCTAGTATTTGTGTTTAGTGATGAGAGAATACCAGGGGGGTGATCCTGTTTCTTGTGGTTCGAGGTGCTCGACCCCTTCCGGTCTTCCCCTTGGCGCCTCCAGACCGGCCGGCCACCCCAGCTGGGAACAAGAGGCCGGGCGGGGGCACCGGGGAGGAGCCCGTCGGGGCACTCCAGAAGACCCCTTCAGGCACTAATATTGATAGTCTAATTTGTAGTAGATTGCGTTTGTGGATCTATTACACTCTTGGGAAGAAGGTGTGAGGTTTTTCCATGTGTTGAGTGTGTAGGGAAAGTAGGTTGCGTTTGTGGATCTATTACACTCTTGGGAAGAAGGTGTGAGGTTTGGCCATGTGTTGAGTGTGTAGGGAAAGAAATTTCCCCTTCCCGTGTGCGCTTGTTGTGGTGATGTGGAGACCATCCCGTAGATTTGCTTTCAGGCGTTTGCCACCATCAAGTAGGTGAGATTGTATCTGCATTTATGGGGTTGCTGTGAGTGTGGAGTATTCTGTAGATGTTTTGAAATGTTGCCAGCAGGCCCAGACGGTTTGGAATTTGTGGGAGGTATCGTTTGTTTGGTGGACTAGGTCCTCCATTTCTTGTATTTTATTGATTCTTTTGAACCAATCTTGCATAGTAGGGGGGTTGGGTGATTGCCAGAAGACGGGGAGGGTCGTTTTGGCTGCATTGAGTAGGTGGAGTGTCAGGGATTTCCGGTAGTGCTTTTGGGGAATTGAAGTGTGATGGAGGAGTAGTTGTGCTGGGTAGAAGTCTAGCTTGTATGAGGAGATCTGGGATGTCAGACGGTGTACTTCCGTCCAGAAGGGGACGATCTTGGGGCATGACCACCATATATGTAGGAATGATCCTATGTCTTTGGAACATCGCCAGCACTTTGGAGTAATGGAGGGGTTCATTTTGTGTAGACGATGAGGGGTTTTGTACCATTTTGAGAGTATTTTGAACCCATTTTCCTGAGCTGAGACATTGATCGAGCCTTTGTGGATGTGTGTGCAGATATTTTCCCATTCTGCAGGGGATATATCTATGTTTAGGTCCTTCTCCCAGGATTTGATATAGGTGTTTTGTTTGATGTCTGAGTTTGTAAATATGGTGGTGTATAGCACCGAGATCAGGTGTCTTTGCGGTTCAGACTGTGTGCAGATTTCCTCAAAGGTTGTGCGCAGTCTGGAGAATTTTGTTCTATCTCTGGGTTTGGTTAGATAGTGTTGTAACTGCCGGTAAGTCCAGAAATGCGAAGTATTGTTTGAATTTGCTGCCATGAACTTCTCATATGTTATGAATGCGCTATGTTCAAAGAAGAAATCTGCTCGCAAGTCGTGGTTCGGGTTGATCTCTGGAAGGAGGTGGGTATTGAGTCCTGGAGCGAAATCAGGATTGAAGGAGATGGGAGTGAGTGGGCCTGGAGTGGAAGAGATCTAAAATGCTTACAGCACCTTCCGAATGATGTAAGGGAGGGGTGTATCAGTGGGTGTTGTTTGGCTTCTTGGAGGGAATGTGCGAGAGGTAGCCAGGTTAGGCAGTGTAATGGGGTATGTAGGAAGGCTTGTTCAATTGCCACCCACGCTTTAGAGCTGGCATTTACAGAGATATACATTTATACTTGGTGTGCTTTGTGCATTTCTTACAGATCTGTGCAGTAATCCAGTGTGAGACTTTACCTCTGTGCAGGAGCTCCCGTAATAAAGACTGTTCACTGCTGCTCCCTCTACTTGTGCAGGGTGTCTGGTCTTGCCTCTGCCCTTCCTGTAGTTTTTTTTGCAGGCAGCCTGTAGAAAGCGGAACTGCTGGGTCCCACCGACAACTCTATTCTCAGCAAAGGCTGTGTGCACCATAGGTGGCGCCACTGCTATATTTACAAGGCACTGAAGTAAACACGGCGGTTCCCCGTTCTGACAGACGGCATGTAAGAAATCTACTGATCCCTGTCACTGGGATCAGTTAGATCTCTTATGCCCCTGACAGCCCAGCCCCCTCACAGTTAGAACACACCCAGGGAACACAGTTAACCCCTAGATCTCTACCTACAGGTTAACCCCTTCACTGCCAATGACATTTGTACAGTAATCAGTGGATATTTAAATTTCTGATCACTGTATAAATGTCATTGGTCCCAAAAAAGTGTCAAAAATGTTCGACATGTCCACTCCAATATCGCAGATCGCCACCATTACTAGTAAAAAAAAAAACATGTAAAAACGCCAGAAATGAATTCTTATGGTTTGTAAACGCGGCAACTTTTGTGCAAACTAATCAATAAACGCCAATTGCAATTTTTTTTAACAAAAATATGAGAAAGAATATAAATTGGCCAAAACCGATGAATACTTTTTTTTGGATTTGTATGTTAGCAAAAAGTAAGAAATATTGTTTTTTTTGCACAATTGTCGCTCTGTTTTTGTTTATAGCTGCGATCATAAATGACGCAGAGGTGACCAAATACCACCAAAATAAAGCTCTATTTGTGGGAAAAAAAGGATGCAAATTTTGTTTGGGTACAATGCCGCACGACCGCGCAGTTGTCAGTTAAAGCGATGCAGTGCCGAATCGCAAAAAGTGCTCTGGTCCTACAGTGGGAAATCCTTCCGGGGGTGAAGTGGTTAAATGCCATTTTTGCACCCCAGTTTTAAGCCAATAACACCCACCCACATTTATTTATTTAAAATATTATCATGCCCACCCCTTAACACTCTTATCTATCTAACATTTATAAACGTGGTATTGAACCCTAAACTGTATAAAATGTAATTTATTGCTTCTCACCAAACCTTAACCACTTAAGGACAAGAAGGATTTACCCACTTCCTGACCAGGCCATTTTTTGTGATACGGCACTGCATCGTCATGCAACGTTGTACCCAAACAAAATTGACATCCTTTATTTGCCGCAAATAGAGCTTTCTTTTGGTGGTATTTGAGCACCTCTGCGTTTTTTTTTTTTTTTGTGCTACAAACAACAAAAAAAAGCGACAATTTTGAACAAAAAAACAATATTTTTTCATTTTTGCTATAATACATATCCAAAAATGTAAAAAAAAAAAAAATCCTTTTAGACCAATATATATTCTTCTACATATTTTTTGAAAAAAAATCGCAATAAGCGTATAATGATTGGTTTGCGCAAAAGTTATAGCATCTACAAAATAGGGAATAGATTTATGGCATTTTTATTATTTTTATTTTTTTTGCTAGTAATGGAGGCGATCAGCGATTTTTAACGAGATTGCAACATTGCAGCAGACAGATCGGACAAGTGACATTATTACAGTGATCAGTGCTAAAAATATGCACTGTTATTGTACTAATGACACTGGCAGGGAAGGGGTTAACTCCAGGGGTGATCAAGGGGTTAAATTTGTTTCCTCACTGTGTGTTCTAACTGTATGGGAGTTGGGCTGCCTGGGGAAACACACAGATCCGTCTTCCTGCATAGCAGAAAGACAGGATCTGTGTGATCTCCCCTCTCAGAATGGAGATCTGCCTTGTTTACACAGGCAGATCCCCGTTCTGTCACTGAGGGGAATCAAGTCTGCCCCACCTGCTGATTGGCTCCCCCGATGGCCAGTGGGAGCGCTCGCACACCAGCAAAAGCCCGTTCCTGCACCGAGTTACAGCTACAGTGATTTGTGGGAACGAGCCGACCTGCTGCAGTATAATGACGACGGCTGGTCGGCAAGTGGTTAAATGAGGTGGCTGCATTTGTTTTTTTTTCACTATTTTCACCTGGTGACACAGCCAGTAACACACCTTCTGTTTAACCACTTCACCCCCGGAAGGATTTCCCACTGTAGGACCAGAGCACTTTTTGCGATTCGGCACTGCGTTGCTTTAATTGACAATTGTGTGGTCATGATTGTACCCAAAAACAATTTGAGTCCTTTTTTCTCACAAATAGAGCTTTCTTTTGGTGGTATTTGATCACCTCTGCGTCACTTCTGATCACCGCTATAAACAAAAAAATGTGACAATTTTGCATAAAAAAAACAATATTTCTAACTTTTTGCTAAAATACAAATCCAAAAAAAATATAAAAAAACAAATTTATTCATTGGTTTTAGCCGATTTATATTTTTGGTAAAAAAAGCAGCTTACCAATTCGCAATCGGCGTTTATTGATTGGTTTGCGCAAAAGTTGCCGCGTTTACAAACCATGAGAATTCATTTCTGCTGTTTGTACATTTTATTTTTACTGGTAATGCCGGCAATCTGCGATTTTTATTGGGACTTTGATATTTGGGTGGACATGTTGGGCATTTTTGACACTTTTTGGGACCAATGACATTTATACAGCAATCATTAATTTAAATATCCACTGATTACTGTATAAATGTCATTGGCAGTGAAGGGGTTAACCTGCAAGGGGAGATCTAGGAGTTAACTGTGTTACCTAGGGGTGTTCTAACTGTGAGGGGCTGGGCTACCATGGGCATAAGAGATCTAACTGATCCCAGTGACAGGGTTCCATAGATCTCTTACATGCACACTGACAGAGCGGGGAACCGCCGTGTTTACATCGGCGGTTCCCCGTTCTTTCTCTCTGGCAGGTCATTGCGGCTCCTCCGTGGACATCGGGTCCACCCAAGCCACGCGCACACTCCTGCAGAGGAGCCGTCGGCGGCACACTCCCGCCCGCTAACTGTTAATACGCGGATCGCTGCTTATATACGGTGATTCGCGAGACAGCGCTGCACTGCCGCAGTAGATATGCGGAATGCGGTCGGGAACCGGTTAAGGTGTCTATGGCGGAACAACAATGCCAATCTTGCACAGCAGCATTGTCAGTCAGTAAAGAGGGTATTATTAGATGTAGTAGAAGCTTTAGATGGGTTTGACTAACAATTAGGCCCCTTTTCACACTTGTGCGAATTCTACAGCGATTTTGCCGTGATTTGGGATCAGTATGACTTTGGTCCGACTTTGTTGCAACTTTGGCCCAATGAAAACATATTACAAAGTCGTACAGAAGTAGTACAGAAATCGCATCTGTATTATTCAGGTGCAATTTGCATGAGACTTTGAGGGTTTAACATTGAAGTCTATGGACCTCAAGTTGCATCAAAGTTGGACCAAAGACCATAATAATGCAGGGACTACTTTGAAGTCGGCTTTGGAAATAATAGGGAATGACTTGTCATGCGACTTTGCAGTCCCAAATCGCAGGACAGCTCGCACAATTGTGAAAGGGTTCTTAGTCAGAAAATTAAGTCTTGCTAGATCATTTCATGCTAGCCCATTTTGCAGGTATTGCAACGAAAATCATTAAAAATAAGTGCCTATACTGTTTAAAACTCACTCTTTCCCCCTGCTCTGCATTTGCTCAGTTACTCTCTATTTTCTGGCACTGTGCCCAAATTGTCGAGGCCGATCTACTGAAGGCCTAAAGATTTACTGCCACTCAGAAGCTCTGGCCTTCAGTAAAATGGCAGCCTCCAGCAAGAAGAAACAGGAATGATGTAGGAAGCCATTTAGACTAGACATGTGCAGTTCGTTTTGTTCCGAATTGAAATTCTGACAAATTTTTAGTTTTTCGGAAATTCAGATGTATCCTAATTTCCAAATTACAATAGTACCCAATTTAAACAAATCAGAAATAACAGAAAAAAATTGGATGGCATTCACATGAATTGATTTGAATAGTATTTTGTTTTGTTTATTCACATTTAAATCTATTCTAATTCTCCAAATCCAAACCGCTTTGAATAGTTTTCGAATCAATTTCAAAAAGTTTTACTATTTAAATAGTTTTCAAATTTGAATTTGAAAAGATTTTGAATTTGAATAGTTTTCGAATTCAAATAGTTTTTGATTTGTTTTCCAATTTCCAAAGAGGTTGAAATAGAATAGAAAATAAAGGAATGTAATAGAAAAAATATAATAGAATTGAAAAGAATATAACAGAAAATAAAAGAATAGACTATAATAGGGTAAAACAGAACAAAATATAATATAAATTAAAGGAATATAATAGAATAGAAACATAATAGAATAGAATAAAAAATAATAAAATAAAATGGAAAGAATATAACCATCTTCTGAAATTCAAAGTTCAAATAGAATACATTTGAATTTAAATACATAAGAACAGAATGGAAAGGAATACAATAGAAAAAAATATATAATAGAATGGACTATAATAGAATAGAATAAAAAAGAATAGAATAGATTAGAATTGAAAGAATACAACCATTTCCCAAAATTCAAATAGAATCAATTCAAATTTGATTATAATATAAAAGAATAGAATAGAATAGAAAATAACAGAATAGAATAGAAAAAAAACCAACAGAATAGAAAGAATATAACCATCTTCCAAAATTAACATTTTGAATAGAATAAATTTGAATTTGAGTAGAAAAAATATAATAGAATAGAAAAGAATATAATAGAATAGAAAATAAAATAATAGAATAGAGTAGAATAGAATAAACATATAGAAAAAAGAATATAATTTTAAAAAACAGAATAGAATAGAATAGAATAGAAAGACTATAACCATATTCTTTCTATTATATTCTGTTGTTTTTTTTTTCTATACTACTCTATTATTTTCTATTATATGCTAATTTATTCTTTTCTATTCTATTCAAGTTCAAATTGGAACTATTTGAATTTTGGGAAATGGTTATATTCTTTCTATTCTATTCTATTCTATTGTTTTTGAATTCTACTCTATTCTAGTCTGTTCTTTTATTTTCTGTTCTATTTTATTCTGTTTTAATCTATTATATTATATTCTTTTATATTCTTTTCTATTCTATTATATGGTTTTCTATTCTATTCATTTAATCTCATTTAATTGGAAAACAAATTGAAAACTTTTCGAATTGGAAAACTTCGAGTTTGAAAACTTTTCAAATTTGAATTAGAAAACTTTTCAAATTTGAATTTGAAAACTTTTTGAATTGGAAAACAATTTGAAATTGATTTGAAAACTATTCAAAGCGGTTTGAATTTGAAGAATTCAAATAAATTTGAATATGAATAAACCATACACATCCCGAAAACAAATTAGACGGATTAAACAAATTTAACTAAACAAATGTATGTAAATAATGAATTGAAAAAAAGTGAAACAAAACTAATTTTTTTGTTCTGCACATGTCTAATTTACAGCACACATTAATATTGGTAGCATAATTATTAATGTGGAATGTATGTTGCTTGCTAAAGAACATTATTTTTTATCAAGTTGTTATGGCTAAAGGTTTAATTGCGACTTTTGCTGAACAGCTTGGTCTGGTAAAGAAAGTTGAAAAATACTTACTCACTTACTGGTCAGATCACCAGATAAAAATTAAAGCGGTTGTATTGACGGCTTTCTCATTTTTACCTACAGGTAAGCCTATAATAAGGCTTACCTGTAGGTAAAATGAATATCTCCTAAACTTGTACGGTTTAGGAGATATTCACCTTGCATGCAGCCGCTGACGTCAGCAGCGCATTCGCTCTGAAGGTCCGGCGGATGCTGCCAAAAAATCAGGACTCCTTGTCGGAACGGAAGACTCCCACGCATGCGTCATTGCAGCTCCGGCCACTCACAGTGTCGGAACTGCGAACCCGGTAGAAACGCCAAGGGGACATGTCAGCTCCCTTAGCGGTGACTGGGAGATGGTGCGCCTTACAGGTTTTTTTTTTCATCCAGGGCATACAACCGCTTTAAGGGGAAATAAATCCTAAAAACGGAACACTATTGCAGCAACCACATCTTAGAATTGTTAAGCTGCATATTACATTTTTTTGGGGGGTTTAATACCGATTTAAGTTGTAAAAATCTACTGAGTAGGTTCAGGATAAAATCAATTTTGCTGAAACTAGAAGCAAAGGCTGAGAAAATTTGCAAAGCAAGCTTGTTAAACAACTGATAAAACTAAAGCAGATAATTGCTCTAAGATTAAAACATCACTGATTAAACTTGCAAAATAGCAGATGTAAAATGAATCATGGTATGCACCAAGACTGAATTGGATGTAT
This sequence comes from Glandirana rugosa, assembly GCA_018402905.1. Taxonomy (NCBI): domain Eukaryota; kingdom Metazoa; phylum Chordata; class Amphibia; order Anura; family Ranidae; genus Glandirana; species Glandirana rugosa. Next base: position 91,860 of record BLSH010081686.1, read on the forward strand.
AATGTGAGAAATTGACGCGAAGTGTAATTTAGATGATTGTGAACAGTTATATACAAACTGTGAGCTCAAAAGAAAAGTTAATTTTAAACCAAGATAAGCTAAAATGTCTATAGACTAAAACATCTTCCTTCCAGTATATAAGCTACAAAGGAATTGTCATTTGCTCTAAAGTAAAAGAAGCAGAATGGCAACAAACCCTGTTGAACTTTAAGTAGAGATCTGGGATAAACCTAACTTGTATTAAAAATGCCCCCTCCTAACACCTATGCTGACAAACCTGTGCAAGAAAGATGTACTTACCTATTTTCAGGCCTTTCCAGTCCAGTCACTTGATCTCCCCTGTATCAGTCATCCACAGCTGCAGGGGAAAGGAGCGAGTGACGACAATGGATGGGTCATAGTGGGCTATGGTTGGCATCACTGCTGCAGGTTTTACCAGCTGTTGTTGGAGAGCTCTCTTCTCTCCCCTGCAGCTGTTGCTACCTGAAGCAGGGGAGAGCAGCCTAATAGGTAAATATATACATCTTTATTACACAGGTTAGTTAGCATGGGTGTTAGGAGGGGGCAGGCAACATTTTTAACCACTTCCAAACCGCGCGCAGTGTGGACGTGTCCCACGAATCGTCGTAAATAAATGGCGATTTTTGGAGTAGCCCTAGGGGGCGCATGTGCACGCCCGCCGTACTCCGGAGGAGTGTGCCCGTGGCTCGGGCGGACCCGATGTCCGCCGGCGAGCCGCAGTGAGTGGCCACAGCAAAAGAACGGTGAACCGCCGATGTAAACACGGCACTTCCCTGCTCTGTCAGTGCGGGCATAGGAGATCTACTAATGCCTAGGGAACACAGTTAACCCCTAGATCTCCCCCTGCAGGTTAACTCCTTCCCTGCCAATGACATTTACACAGTAATCAGTGGACATTTAAATTTCTGATCACTGTATAAATGTCCTTGGTCCCAAAAAAGTGTCAAAAATGTCCTACATGTCCGCCCCAATATCGCAGTACCGCTAAAAATTGCAGACCGCCACCATTACTAGTAAAAAAATAAAAAAAATAATAAAAACCCCAGAAATGAATTCTCATCATCCGTAAACGTGGCAACTTTTGAGCAAACCAATCAATCAACGCTGATTGGAATTTTTTTTACCAAAAATATGAGGAAGAATATAAAGCGGCCAAAACCGATGAAAAAAATGTTTTTTTTTTGCATTTGTATTTTAGCAAAACGTAAGAAAAAGTGTTATTTTTGCTAAATTGTCACTCTTTTTTTGTTTATAGCGGTGATCAGAAGTGACACAGAGGGGATCAAATACCACCAAAAGAAAGCACTATTTGTGGGAAAAAAAGGACGCAAATTTTGTTTGGGTACAACGTTGCACAAATTGTCAGTTAAAGCGACGCAGTGCCGAATCGCAAAAAGTGCTCTGGTCCTAACCTGGGAAACCCTTCCGGGGCTGAAGTGGTTAAGACTAGATAGGTTTATACCAGAATTCTACTTTAATGATGCTTCATAGAACTTTTGGGTAATTTTCTATCTTTTAACCTCCCTGGCGTTATGATTCTGTCTGGAATTTTGTACCAAAAGCGTTGCAATTGTTTTGTAAGGAAATGTGGTGTTATGTATTATAGGCCTGCAATTCTTAGTAAGTACTTACTTAAACCTGACCAAACAAGACTCTAGTAGACATCCCAGATGTAATAAAAGATGAAACACAAAATCATGAATTATAATCTAATAACTAATATTTTATTTAATAATGTAATAAAGAATAATGACTTTAGTCCAACAAAGAAAATTCAGTACACATCTTGAGTATGATACACTTTGAAGCAGGGGACTGCACAAAGTCCGACATCGCAGTCAGGACAATAGTATCTTGTCTCTTTTCGGACTTTTTTCCCCTTGCTATCTCTTTTTGAGCAGCACACTACGCACATTCTGGCAGGTGCTGCCTTTTTTGCAGTTGGTGGGATA
>BLSH010081686.1:148180-180021 GCA_018402905.1 Glandirana rugosa
AAGGTCGACAACGAAATTCCCTTTCTAATCACAAGATTTTAGTAGAGGTTCAACATGTCCCTTTCCAAGCGGCTGAAACAGGCTTTTCCCACACACTGTGAAGATGATTTTAGAACACTAATATGGCTCTCTGAGGATGAAACAGGCTTTTCCCACACACTGTGAAGATGATTTTAGAACACTAATATAGCTCTCTGTGGCTGAAACAGGCTTTTCCCACACACTTTGAAGATTATTTTAGAAGAATAATCTTTCCCTTAAAGCAACAGCTGGAACCTTTCCCTGTACAACTTGATGATGATTTTAGAAAACTAATCTTTCCCTTAAAGCAACAGCTGGAACCTTTCCCTGTACAACTTGATGATTTTAGAACACTAATCCTTCCCTTAAAGCAACAGCTGCAACCTTTCCCTGTACAACTTGGAGATGATTTTAGAACACTAATCTTTCCCTTAAAGCAACAGCTGGAACCTTTCCCTGTACAACTTGATGATGATTTTAGAACACTAAACTTTCCCTTAAAGCAGCAGTTGGAACCTTTCCCTGTACAACTTGATGATAATTTTAGAAGAATAATCTTTCCCTTAAAGCAACAGACTCCACCTAGTCCAGTCAGATCGTTCTGTACAGCAGGATGAGGTCTGCAATCTGTCCCTCAAAACAGCAGTACTAGTATCTCTCCCTAGTCCACAATCAGATCGTTCAGTAATGCAGCAGGAGATGTTCTGTAATCTGTCCCTCACAGAGCCAGCAGCATCCTCTCCCTAAACTATCCTGAGAGCATATGACATGCAGCACGGTGACTCCAGCCCCATATAGAGGCCGGGTCACATGGTGCACTGGCCAATCACAACCATGCCATTAGTAGGCATGGCTGTGATGGCTTCTAGGGAAAACCAGTGAAACACTTGTTGATTGGCTGCCCTTGGCAGATTTTCAACATGTGTAATAAAATACCAGAACCCCGGACCCAAACCCGGACTTTTTTTGAAAAGTTCGGGTTCGGGTCCGGATCCCGGACACCCAAAAGTTTGGTACAGACCCGAACTTTACAGTTCGGGTTCGCTCAATTCTACTCCTGTAACATGGCCAGGTAGTCATAAGCTGTACAGGTCGTGTTGCTGAACTTCAAGTTCTGGATAGCCTCAGCAGTGGCCCCTCGCAAACTCTCACTGATTCGTCGCTTCTTTTGGGCCTCTGGCAGGTCCCACTCTTCTAGTGCTTGCATAGCCTGCTCCATCCAAACTTCATATTCTTCCTCCCTAGTGGGCACGGGCTGTGTTCCAGAGAAAATCCTCAGCTTCCGATATCCAGCCCCAGAACATACTGGGTTGCCCTTCTGGCATTTTGATACGAATTCTCCCATGGCAGTGAAAAATTCTGGACCGATGCTGGCCAGGGGTTTAGGGGAGAGGACCTCTTCATCTGTTTAGACAGCTTGTCTGGAACTGGTAGGACCCTCTTCTTCTGCCTTAGGGTGGATTATACACAGTTCTGTTTTGTTGACCAATTGTACATTGGTGCCTTGGAAATGCTTGGGGACTTCTTTCTTCCATTCTAACAATGGTAAGTGCGAGAGGCCACGTGGTCATACCTGACATCAATCACCCATGCTTTCTTATCTGGGACCACTGTCTTCACTGCCTGACTGATTTGTTCTTCAGTCCAGGCCTCCCCAGGGAGATTGATTACCACACTCGTCTCAAAGTGGACGCCTTCTTTGCCACACCAATGGAACACAGCAGCAGGATCCATCTTGATGCCTGTAGGGATGGTGACTAAGGGAGTTGATTGCAGAGTAGCGGAAAGATCCCGGACGAGTCCCCACATGTATCGGTACCCCCGAAGGAGCTGCTAATGACATTTTTATTTGTTCCCGGGTTATTCTGCCTCTCAACCTCAACAATAGCCTCAATCCCCATTGGCACACCTGGCAGTAATGGAATTGACACAATAACTGACACAGATTATGCTAAAATCAAAAAGGGTAAACTTTTACTGTAAAAGTTGCTTAAAAGGAAAATATAACAACAGCCACAGTGATGCGACAATATTTATATATGATAGGATACTGTAAACAAATGATCACTATCAAAAATAGAATAGATGCAACCTCGTCTGTTCCTGGAGGACCCCTTTAATGGAGTGGGCCCAAGGACAGAGCTGAATGCTTGAGAATGGTAAAACAACAATCTCAACTTCAATACATAATTTAAGAACCCCTTACCGAAGTGGGCTATATGAGTCCAGGCAGAAGGAGGGTTCAGGACCGCTTTAATTTGTGTGACACTCCCCACTCTCCCTTACCCTAGCACCACAGTCCCAGAAGCCAGCTTTACCTTGATACCTGACCCAGTGCACTGAATCAAACCCCCAAATATGGATCCAATTATACACAACCAGTGTCCTGAAACACTGATAAAGTCCTGCATGTGCTTTACGGTGGTGAACTTATTGGTCTCCTGTAGTGAAGTAAAACTCAGTACATTCAAAGGGCTTAGGAGCAACTGATATTGTAATCCTATAGAGTGGGGACAAGTGTCTCTCACTGCCAGGCAGGGTGTAATAGTAGCACAGTTCCATGTTACTTTAGTAAGGCAAACAAAAGAAATAATGCAGAGTTTTAGATTAAGAAGTTTTGGGCGAATAGCCCGTCACCCAGTCCTACATCAACAAGGCCGCGAGAGAAGTGCTGCAGTACTTGACTGTACACGTGTCTGGCTAACACCTCCTCACAGGTGCACTGCACACCGACCAGGATGTATCCGGGCGTCCTTGGGCTTTCCTTAGGCTCGGGTGCCTGCCACCAGCTTTCCATCTGCAGCAGATGTGATCCGTCTGATCCCAGACCGCAACACTCCATCTCCAATACACACAGTCTCCTTTCCCCCTCATGCTGGCTCTCTCTCTCCTTCCAGGAAATTCCCTCTGACTTCCTTTCCTTCTCTTTCCCAAAGGCTGTTGGTTCTTGTAGTTCCCAATCTGTGTATATCAATCAGTCAGCTTGTGTTAAGAACTCTACTTCCCAGAGTTCTTTGCGGCTCTTCATTCTTCCTTGATTGGCTGAGTTCTTTCTGCCAATGGATGACTAGGGAAGAAGGCAGAGTAGGCAATCTTTGCTGTGTCCTTGTGAAGAGAAAATAAGTGAGGGGTGAAATCACTCCTTAATGCAGACAAGCTGTGTCTGTATCCACTGAGCTTTTCCTCCTCATACACAGGACCCAGGAGTCTCATAGTGTAATCCGATCCCTGTGTGTGTGCCCTGCTCTGCACATAAACAGGGGGGGATAAAACCCAAATCCATAGAGAGAGCTGGCAGGCACATTCTCCCTGTTAAGAGAGCCTGTGTACTCTCAGAGGTCTCCTGGCAAAGTTCAGAAGTAGCAGGCAGCAAAGCGGGCCCCCGCTACACATTATTAAAACAGAGATGGGGGTAAGGGTGGATGAGAGAGGGGGGCTGAAAGGGGGGGTGAGAGAGAGGAGGGTAAGAGATGGGGAGAGAGAGGGTGCCTATGGGTAGCTTAAGTAAAGTAGTAATGTGGCTCTTGTAGCGTGTGGGTGCAAACTGTGCGTGGGTCCACAATGGGGCAAGAGTGGGAGGGGCTTAAAGGGGCATAGTTAAACAAAACAAAGTACTTCTTGTACTCAGTATATAAAATATACTGAATTTGACATCTTGCAAGCCAGAGTCTCAGGGACATATACAAAAATCATTATTTACAAATGAAACACTGCTATTACTTATGATTTTATATAGAGCCAACACTCCAAACTGTAGTCCTTTCTGTTACCTCTGGACATCCCCCTTCCCGCTTTCCCCATCTGCTCTGGCAGGCTCAGTGACAGTGGCAGGCAGGGCATGTTTGTTGTTGATATACCTATGAATATGCCCCACGATTTACAAAGCCATCCAGTGCCCAAGGCAAGGATACCAAGCTACACCCCCCTATACACACACACATGATAGGGAAAGGGGAAGGGTTGGCAAGTGGGTGTTGGGGTGGGTAAGGTGGGGTGTGTGAGGTGCAAGGTAGGTGATATGACCTAGAGGGTGAGAGATGCATGGCACAAAGGCAGTGTAATGAAACAGGGTGGGGGGAGATGGATAGGAGGGAAGTTCTGGAAGAGGTAAAAAATGGGTATACTGGAGGTAGCATAATGGAGGAGGAGAAGTTTGCATTCAGAGGTGCTGTAATCTGTAAAGTAAAGTAGTTGGTAGAGAGGCACAGTGACCAGCGAGAGGTGGGGGAGAGATGCTTTAACTGTGTAGAGAAGGTGAGTTGGTACGGGGGGGTTATGGTGGCAGGCAGTCGCTGTGACTAGGAGAGGGAGTGGACTGTAATGAAAATGGGGTTGAAGGGAGGTTTTGTTATTATGGGACCTTGTCAATGTTACCACTAGCTTCCTTCAGAGGTATATTTTACAATGTTACCACTAGCTTCCTCCAGAAGTATATTTTACAATGTTACCACTAGCTTCCTCCAGAGGGATATTTTACAATGTTACCACTAGCTTCCTCCAGAGGGATATTTTACAATGTTACCACTAGCTTCATCCAGAAGTATATTTTACAATGTTACCACCAGCTTCCTCCAGAGGGATATTTTACAATGTTACCACTAGCTTCCTCCAGGAGTATATTTTACAATGTTAACACTAGTTTCCTGCAGAGGTATATTTTACAAAGTTACCACTAGCTTCCTCCAGAAGTATATTTTACAATGTTACCACTAGCTTCCTCCAGAGGGATATTTTACAATGTTACCACTAGCTTCCTCCAGAGTGATATTTTACAATGTTACCACTAGCTTCCTCCAGAGGTATAATTTGCTCAGCAGACTCCTCACTCAAGGTGCTCCTCCTCCAGATCCAGGGCTGCTGATCCCACTTTTCACAGAGAATGCCAGCAAATCCACTGCACTCTCCTGCAGTAAGTAGTGCTTCTGGTCAGCCTGGACCAGTGGTAGAGCTTGCTCTTGTCCCACCTGCTGTGATATCACTACCTGCACTGTGGCTAAAGTGCGGGAAAGGGTTCTGTTGGTATGTGTAGCGGTTTCATTTCTATAGAGCCAGTGACTCTGTGCTGCAAGCTGCCTAAACTGATATCATATGACACCCAGTCAGGATAACGGAACCACTTCTCGACCGTCATTCTGCATACGGCGGTAGGGAAGTGGTTAAGACAGCAGATATGCATGTAAAACTTAGGGAGATTTGTTTCATCTCTGTGTATCATCTGAGGCTGTTCACTTCAGTGGGTATATGTGAGGGTTTACATCCACTTTAAGCCCAGTACACACAAGCTGAAAATCAGCAGGAACCTGACAACTTTCCATCTGTGTGTACAGCTGTCTGTAAATTGGTCTAATGACTAGCTTGTGTCGAACAGGCATGCTGGAAACCCAGCATTAAATCAGCACTTGCAGCCAATGGTTGCGAGTGCTCATCAGTGTATTCTAGTGTGGATGAGGAGCTGGTCAGAATACAATGTCTCAGTGGGAGAGATCACTGCATCAGCATCGTTTGTGTTGATTAATTAATCTGTCTTTTTTTTTTTCATCCAAACTGCTTTTTCAGTGAAAAAAAAAGTAAAAGTGTGTACCCAGCTTAACAGAACTCTTTTGATCTTGGCATTATGATACCACACGTGTCAATAACACAGAAACCATCAAGCCCTAAAAATTTGAGTTTTAACTGAGACAGGTTCTACCTCCATACTCCTTATAAATGATTCTAATCACTGGCACCTAATCTGGACCTGATTCCAATGTCATGTATTAGAAGTGGTGGTAAATATAGGAGTGGACTTACTTTTTCACATGGCAAATCAGATTTTTTGTTAATATATAGTACTGTGCAAATGCTTTAGTCAGGTGTGAAAAAATGTGTGAATTACCTCCTGCGGTACCCACCACTTTAAATTTGCTGCTGCTCGCACAAAATATGTGTTCCCACACACAAAAACAATATCAGATCAGTATGTGCTGCGTTGCTAAAAACAAAATCCCTCTAGAACACCTTATCAAAAACAAATAAATAGTATTTGCACACATACATACAACATAAATATATTTAAACATAAAGTAATAGTGAAACAAATATATGTGTCAGCAAAATAAATTCAGTTCATGAACAAATACAGTCTCTGGGTCTCCTTTATATTGTTTCATGCTTCATTGAAACATATAAATCCATCAATATTACTAATACAGGTTTTCATACAGTGGATGTGCCCACAATCCCAGTACACAATACATGCAATAGTGCCACCTATGTGCTCACACACCTCTCAATTTAAGTATATGACCCACACCTGTGTTCAGGTCTTACATCACTTTAACTTGTATGCCCTCTCAGTTCCTCCAGGAATTACATAGTGTACGTCCCTTTAATCCCTTCAGCCCCGGAAGGATTTCCCCCTTTAGGACCAAAGCACTTTTCGTGATTCGGCACTGCGTCGCTCTAACTGACAATTGCGAGGTCTTTTGGTGGTATTTGATCACTCCTGCAGTTTTTATTTTTTGCACTGTAAACAAAAAAAGAGCGTCAATTTTGCAAAAAAAAAAAATGTATTCATCAGTTTTGGCCGATATATAGTCTTCCTCATATTTTTGGTAGAAAAAATTGCATTTGGCGTATATTCGTTTACGCAAAAGTTGACGCGTTTACGAACTATGAGAATTAATTTATGAGGTTTTTATTATTTATTTATTTAATACTAGTAATGGCGGCAATCTGCGATTTTTAGTGGTACTGCGACATTGCGGTGGACATGTTGGACAATTTTTACACTTTTTTGGGACCATTGGCATTTATGCAGCGATCAGTGCTATGAAAATGCATTGATTACTGTATAAATTTCAGTGGCAGGGAGGGGGTTTACACTAGGGGGCGATCAAAGGGTTAACTGTGTTCCCTGGTATGCCTTACTAACTGTGTGAGAGCTGGGCTGAGTGGGGGAGGATAGTGATCGTGGCTCCCATATACAGGGAGACTACTATCACATTCCTTCCCCACTGACAGAATGGAGATCCGTTGTTTACATACACGGACCTTCTTTCTTTCACTGCAGGGGAGTGATCGCGGGTAGCTGACGGACATCGAGTACGCCCTACCTGCTCCCTGGCTCCCCCGTAACATAGTTAGTGCGCGAGCATGCCTCCGGTGGTGCGCATGCGCTCACTTTCCGCAATCTCGCGGCCGCCGTCAACTGGTTAAGGAACCTTGTTCAGTTTGCTAAGCCCATTCAAACTCACTCCTGTTGTGTACCAAGAAAAGGCCAGAAACAGCTGCCATAGTGTAGTATTTAAAACCACTCAGATATTTTATTAAAGACACTTTCACAACATGAAACATATAGCAAAACCGCCAGCATCAACTTCCTGTTAACTCTGATGTCAACCGGCTTCGCTCTACGCATTATGTCATGAATGTCCCTGATGAAGTCAAGTGATTTGTGACGTAATGCGTAGGGTAGAGCCAGGGGACTTTGGAGGTAATCGGAAGTAAGGACCGGAGTGGATGTTATAAGATATGCATCATGCCATACAATCATGGATGCCAGTGATTGGCCCCACATTTATTCTGCAGCAGGATAATGGCCCCAAATGACACTAAGAACTATATTCAGTGTAAAAAAAGAAGTCCTAGAAGTGATGGATTTGCCCACACAGAGCCCTGATCATTCAGTCTTTCTGGGATTACATGAAAAGACAGAATGCCCTGTAATATGCGGGGACCCTCATGGGAGAGTACAAAGGGCATTTGTGTCCTGTTCTCCTTTTCCTCTCTCTCAGGTTGCTATTGGTTTCTCCTTCTGTTTTCTCCCCCAGCATCAAACAGCTCATTGGTGCTTTTTGGCAGTTCTGCATTTGTGCTGTTTTTGGGGCCATTATAAGCCAGATTTCCTCCCTCACGCTGCCAGCCACCTGAAGAGGAATGAACCACACTCCCTCCCACCCCCTTTCGCTTTTTCTTTTACAAATACTATTATGTCACAGCGTTGTTTAGTGGGGCTTGTCATCCAAACTAGTCTGGATGGACAGCAATGTTTGATTTGATTAAGTTTAGTTATTGTAATTATTAAACCTGAGTTACCCTGAGTTACCCTTAAATAAACATAGTAGCCAGTAAATGCCCATTTAAACTTATTGGTGTTGTCAGACTCTTTATTTGTATGGTTATGTTGTTACTTTGTGCTTTCCCATGTCCGGGTCCCCTGCAATATGTGGGGACCCTTATGGGAGAGTACACAGGGCATTTTTTCCCTGTTCTCCTTTTCCTCTATCTTTCTGTTTACTATTGGTTTCTTCCTCAGTTTTCTTCCCCAGCAACAAGCAGCTCATTTGTGCTTTTTGGCGGTTCTGCATTTGCACTGTTTTTCAAGCCTTTATAAGACAAATTCTGCCCTCATGCTGCCAGCCATCTGAAAAAGAAAGGACTGCGCTACCTCACACCCTCCCCCCACCTTTCCTCTTTTTTTTTACAAATTCTATTATCTCACAGTGTTGTTTAGTGGGGTTTGTCCTCCAGTCTAGTCTGGATGGACAGCGATATTGGATTTGATGTATTTGCTGATTTGTGGCGTATAAAAATTTAAATATGTCCAGATTTAAGTTTGGTTATTGTATTATGAAACCTGGGTTACCCTTAAATGAACACCGTGGCCAGTAATGACCATTTAAACTGGTGTTGTCAGACTCTTTATTTGTATGGTTATAACAGGGCTCAAAATGTCAAGTCCTGAGCTACTAACCAGGCCTTAAGAGTTACTCACCACCAGTTGCCTCACCCAACCCCTACCCTGCCCCACCCCTATTTCCGCCCCTTAACTCGCCCTCATAACTTATTTTATCAAATTATACTGTTAAATGTTTCATGCAGAATTAAGTTACAAACATAAATATTAACAACAACTTTAACAATATTAACATAAAACATATCAGTGCCCATTAGTGCAGCCTCATCAGTGCCCATCAGTGCAGCCTCATCAGTGCCCATCAGTGCAGCCTATGAGTGCCCATCAGTGCAGCCATATCAGTGCCCATTAGTGCAACATATCAGTACCCATCAATGCAGCCTATCAATGCCCATCAGTGCAGCCTATCAGTGGCCAACAGTGCAGCCCCATCAGTGCAGTATATTAGTGCTGCCTTATGAGTACAACCTCATCAGTGTCCATCAGTGCAGTTTATCAGTCTCCATCATTGTTGCCTCAGCAGTAGCCATCAGTGCTGCCTCATCAGTGGCCAGCAGTGCACCCTATCAGTGCCCATCAGTGCAGCCTATCAGTGTGCATCATGCAGCATATCAGTGCTGCTTTATCAATGCAGCCCCATCAGTGCAGCTTATCAGTGCCACCTCATCAGTGGCCATCAGTGCAGTCTCATCAATGGCCATCAGTGCAGCCTATTAGTGCCCATCAGTGCAGCATATCAGTGCTGCCTTATCAGTGCAGCCCCATCAGTGCAGATTATCAGTGATGCCTCATCAGTAGCCATCAGTGCCAACTTATCAAAGCAGCCCCATCAGTGCCCATCAGTGCAGCATATCAGTGCTACCTTATCAGTGCAGCTTACCAGTGCCCATCAGTGCAGCATATCAGTGCTACCTTATCAGTGTAGCTTATCAGTGCCCATAATTGCTGCCTCATCAGTGGCCATCAATGCAGCCTATTAGTGCCCATCAGTGCAGCATATCAGTGCTGCCTTATCTGCACAGCCTATTAGCGCAGCTTATCAATGTGGCCTCATCAGTACCGCTTCATCAGTCGCCATCAGTGCCACTTCATCAGTGCCTAGCAGTGCAGCCTTATCAGTGCTCATCAATGCAGACTATCAGTGCCCATCAATACAGCTTATCAGTACCCAAAAGGGCAGCCGCATCAGTGCCCATCAATGCAGCAGGGATCACAGGGAGGAATCCGGAAAATTGCCGGCCAGATGACACAGCTTGTATATGAAATGCCAGCCGCTGTCAAACAAAGTCCCGCGTTCTGGACTGGCATTGGAAAAATGGATATCTCCCCCAGGAGGTGGGATATTGAAGGCGACATAGACACAATATAATTAAAAGCTTATATTTTATTACAAAAAGGCATACATTATCACAATAAAAACATATTTATACAAAATCATCTACAGTGCATAAATGATCAATTTGCAGAATTGTGATCCTTATACAAAATGTTTAGGTGGTCTCCAAAGTACCCAACGCTTTTCTGGTTTTCAACATCTTTCATCAGGGGTATTCAAGAGGAGATCTGTATTTCCATAATGATTCTATCGATAGAAAGCATACAGCATTATACAGGATATCAAACAGAGGATAATGTAGGACTAAAGCACATTCATTGTTAAGGCTCCACATACCATTTAGCATGTAGTAGGTTTATGCACATAATAATCGTAAAAGACTTGGTGGGAACAGCAGCCACCAGGTAGGCAGAACAGGAAAACCAGGAGCCAGCCACCCCCCCCAAAAGAAAAGTGGAGATTTCCCTACGGAGATCCACCTCAAATGAGGGCCGCAGGCCTAGGACACCAACACCACAACCTATGGAGGATCAAAGATGGTGGTAACCTCTTTCCTGGACTAGCATTGGACCAGTGTGCTGTCTATCATAGGAGCCAGTGTAGCATCATTTCTTGACAACCCCACAAAAATGTAAACCGGAAGTGACATTCCTCGCCGCCATGTTGCTACACCCACACTAGTCCGCATGAAGGATACAGAGAGAAGGTGGCAAGTGGACATCTTTTTACACCCACCAGAGTTTTTAATTTGACACTTATTTTTAACAGTAAATGGAGCTTACATACTGAAATACAGTATATAGAAATATGTGACACTGTTTTGATGTCACATTTTAAAAGCAGCAATGTTCTGTGACATTTGCAAATCCGTGAGATCAGCAGGCTTGCCGCTGCTTTTAAAATTGGACATCAAAACAGGGTCACGTATTTCTATATACTGTATTTCAGTATGTAAGTTCCTTTTATTGTTAAAAATACGTGTGAAATAAAAAACTCCAGTGGGTGTAAAAATATGTCCGCTTGCCTTCTTCTCTCTGTATCCTTAGTGCGGACTAGTGCGGGTCACTTCCAGTTTCCATTTTAGTGGGGTTACCAATAAATTACACTGCACCGGTCCAGGAGGGGGGACTTTGTTTGACAGCGGCCGGCATTTCATATACAAGCCGTGTCACAGCTGGAGATCCTCCCTCTGTGTGATCCGACAGGCAATCCTCCCAATCCCTCCCTGTGATCCCTGCTTCATATGCAAGCTGTGTCACAACTGGAGATCACCGCTCTGTGTGAGCTGGCCAGCAATCCTCCTGACAGTTTCCTGGCAGATTGCTTCTTGCAGAAGAGGTGCTGCCTTTTTACAGGGCATCAGATGCCTTGTAAAAAAGGCCACACCGCTTCTGCCAGAAGCGATCAGCCAGGAAACTGTCAGCTCAGTCCGCCCCTGTTCCACACTTTTCCTTAACTAATTTTCACCCGCAAATGTGATCAGGTGAATGAAAATGTCGAGGGCTGGTTATATTGTTACTTTGTGCTATCCGATGATTTGAGGCAGCCTACATCCACAAAAGATCTGTGGTTAGTTCTCCAAAATGTTTAGAACAACCTACCTACTGAGTTCTTTCAGAAACTGTGTGCAAATACAGTTGTGCTCATAAGTTTACATACCCTGGTAGAATTTATGATTTCTTGGCCATTTTTCAGAGAATATGAATGAGAACACAAAAACTTTTCTTTAACTCATGGTTAGTGTTTAGCTGAAGCCATTTATTATCAATCAACTGTGTTTTTATATTTATTTTATTTTTATTTCTATTTTAATTTTATTTTTATTTTTATTTTTATTTTCATTTTTATTTTATTTCATTTTATTTTAATCTTTATTTTATTTATTTTTATTTTTATTTTTATTTTCATTTTGTTTATTTAGATTCATTTTTTCATTTTTTCATTTTTTTCATTCATTTTTTTCAATTTTTTCATTTTTTCATTTTTTCAATTTTTTAATTTTTTATTTTTAATAATAATTTGATTTTAATCTAAGTCCCATTCAACCTTTTTCAACACTCAGTCCGCAGGGACCACCCATTGAACTAAAAACGCATTAAGCCTTGTCTTATTACTAAAGCATTATCACCTCTAAGCACAAGCCATCCGTACGAACTAACATCGAGTACTGCAATTATATAATATAACTTGACTCACCGGAGTAACTACACAATTTTTATACACAATTTTAAATTCACTTAGGAACTTTTTAAACACGTTATTAAAATACGTTCCATTTTATATTCATTTGCAATAAAGTCTTGTACAAAGTTTTAATAAAGTAACAGTCACATGAACGGTCACATGACCGGCCACCGAAGGATTGGGAGGGGTAACCTCCCATTAACAAGCACAGGTGTCTAGTATTGCTAAGCATATAAAAGGCCCATAGATGCACCTTGTAAACACCTCCGATGACGTCACAGGAAGTGACGAAACGCGTCAGAAGATACTAGGTGTAAGAGGCCACGCTCTGTAATTCTGGAAGCAGGAAGTGTTTTTGAGCACCCAACGCTGACAAACCTCAGAGCGGTCACAGTAACCTGCAATTGCTTTGGTAGCTATGTTTGCACTGTGAAGTTTTGGCCAATAAACCATTCTCAGAGAAATACACGATGAGTTGTTCCTTCTTTTATCTACACATGGAATAACAACGGCGGAGAAAGCGAGAGGAAAGAGAGGACCACTATATCCATAGGTCGGATTATAGACCTAAAGCGCGGTTTGACTTCTCCACACCGTATGGTGGGAGAGTCATAGGATTCCGGTAAGCAGGGTACAACCCCCTGAAATATTATTCTTTTTCACCACCCAAGCACCTATATGTAGCACGGGCACTTTAAAGCACAAAGAACTACTGCTTGGATAAAGATTTGAAATATCACCAGTCGGAAGACTGAAACAGCACACAGTATAACTACGGACTGCACATCAAAAAATACTGTTTTTTTGCACAGAGCACAGCACTTTATATGGACTTCATTTACATACCAATTATTATTTATTTATTCATTTACTATGTATTATACTTATGAGAGTCTGCAAATAATCACTTTAAAATTGTAAGCACTGTCGGAATTGAATTTTAACTATTCACACATAGAAAGTGTTATAGCCACTGGGCTACAGCAGCACTTATTGTTTTTGATATATTTATTTATTTGTTATATATATCATATGCACTGAATTTTGAGCATGAAATAAGGGGATTACCACAGTTTTGCAAGCGCTGTTTTGAACATATAATACAAACATTGTTCATACACATCTTTTTAAATCACAATGACAACAAAAACTACCCAAATGATCCTGATCAAAAGTTTACATACCCCAGTTCTTAATACCGTGTATTGCCCCCTTTAACATCAATGACAGCTTGACGTCTTTTGTGGTATTTGTGGATGAGGCTCTTTATCTTCTCAGATGGTAAAGCTGCCCATTCCTCTTGGCAAAAAGCCTCCAGTTTCTGGAAATTCCTCTGTCTTGCATGAACTGCACATTTGAGATCTCCCCAGAATGCCTCAATGATATTGAGGTCAGGAGACTGAGATGGCCACTCCAGAACCTTCACTTTATTCTACTGTAGCCAATGACAGGTCGACTTGGCCTTGTGTTTTGGATCATTGTCATGTTGGAATGACCAAGTAAGTCCCGTGCGCAGCTTCCTGGCTGATGAATGCAAAAGTTCCTCTAGGAATTTTTTGATAACATACTGCATTCATCTTGCAATCAATTTTGACCAAATTTCCTGTGCCTTTGTAGCTCACACATCCCCAAAACATCAGCAATCCACCTCCGTGTTTCACAGGCCTTGTTGATTCCTCTCCAAATGTAGAGTTTATGGTTGTGGCCAAAAAACTCAATTTTGGTCTCATCACTCCAAATGAATTTGTGCCAGAAGGTTTGAAGCTTGTCTCTGTGCTGTTTGGTGTATTGTAAGGGGGATACTTTGTGGCATTTGCGTAGTAATGGCTTTCTTCTGGTGACTCGACCATGCAGCCCATCTTTCTTCAAGTGCCTCCTTATTGTGCATCTTGAAACTGCCACACCACATGTATTCAGAGAGTCCTGAAGTTATTTGTGGGTTTTTCTTTGCATCCCGAACAATTTTCCTGCCACTTGTGGATGAAATCTTAGTTGGTCTACCTGACCGTGGTTTGGTTTCATCAGAACCCCTCATTTGCCACGTCTTGATTGGAGTTTGAACACTGCTGATTGGCATTCTCAATTCCTTGGGTATCTTTTTATATCCATTTCCTGTTTTATACAGTTTAACTAACTTTTCCCACAGCTCCTTTGACAATTTTTTTGCTTTCCCTATGATTCAGTATCCAGAAACGTCAGTGCAGCACTGGATGAAAGATGCAAGGGTCTGTCAGGAGTCCAGAAATGCATTGACCTTTTATACACACACACTAATTACAAGTAAACAGATCACAGGTGAGGATGGTTACCTTTAGTAGCCATTCAAACCCCTTTGTGTCAACTTGTGTGCATGTTATCAGGCCAAAATCACCAGGGTATGTAAACTTTTGATCAGGGTCATTTGGGTAGTTTCTGTTGTCATTATGGCTTCAGGCAAACACTGACCATGAGTAAAAGAAATGTTTTTGTGTTCTCATTCATATTCTCTGTAAAATGGCCAAGAAATCATTAATTCTGTCAGGGTATGTTTTGAAGGAAATGGATAGCCACACCAAATATTGATTTGAATTGCATTTCTCTTCTGTTTACTCCATTTTTCTTTTTTACTCGTTTTGCCAATTTATAAAAATAAGGGACTTGGGACTGCAAAGTTGCATGACAAGATGACAAGTCGTACCCCATGATTTTCAATGAGTACAATTCATATCTGTGCAACTTAAAGTTGCAGTAACTTCAAAGTAGTCCCTGCACTACTTTGGTCTGACTTTGATGCGATTTGAGGTCCATAGCCCTTGAGATTACACAGGTATTGCTTAAAGTCGCAGCAAAATCACCCGATTTTCAGGTCGCACAAGTGTGAAAGGGGCCTAAACTATTAATACTTCTATTTCTGAAAGCTTTCTTAACCACTTGCAGAAGAGCCGCCGTCATTTTACTGTTGTACGTCAGTTGCGGGAACGGGGCTTGTGGCAGCACGCACATCCGCGGCACATCCATGGAACCAATGTGCGTGGCTGGCGGCCGCCCGCGAGTGCTCCACAGAGTGCCAGAGCGGGGTTCTGGTAATGTAAACAAACAGAGCCCAGTTCTGACAGGGAATTGGAGAGAGATCTGCTGTTCCCAGTAATCGGGAACAGTGTTCTCTCTCTACTCCCAGGCAGTACACTCCCTCCACAGTTAGAAACACCTCCCTGGGGAACACTTAACCCCTTGATCGCCCCCTAGTGTTAACCCCTTCCCTGCTAATAACATTTATACAGTAATCAGTGGCTGTTTTTAGCTCTGATAGCTGTATAAATGTCATCGATTCCAAAAAAGTGTCAAAAGTGTCCGATCTGTCCGCTGCAATGTCGCAGTCACGCTAAAAATCACAGATCACCGCCATTACTAGTAAAAAAAAATAAAAATGTCATAAATCTATTTCCTATATTGTAAACGCTATAACTTTTGCACAAACCAATCAATATACGCTTATTGCAATTTTTTTTACCAAAAATATGTAGCCTAAACTGAGGAAGAATTTTTTTTGTTACATTTTTTTTTGGATATGTATTATAGCAAAAAGTAAAAAAATATTGTTTTTTTTTCAAAATTGTCACTTTTTTATGTTTATAGCTCAAAAAATAAAAACCGCAGAGGTGATCAAACACCACAAAAAGAAAGCTCTATTTGTGGGTAAAAAGGGGGTAAATTGTTTGGGTACAACATCACATGACTGTGTTATTGTCAGTTAAAGCGACGCAGTGCCGTATCGCAAAAAATGGCCTGGTCAGGAAGTGGGTAAATGCTTCCGGTCCTTAAGTGGTTAATTGACAGCATTTTTTCACACCTGCCTAAAACTTTTCCACAGTACTGCAGATTATGATAATAAATAAACCATGTCAATGTTATGTGCCATTTGTTCAAGTACATCACCTTTGTCTGCAGGCACAGATTGAAAGAAGATCCAATGATTGCCTGTTTATACATGTTGATTGATAAATTAAACAATCTACTTTGGTGTATTTATTGTTCACTTAGGTGTGATACATGACACATGCAATCATCCATCATATGAGCGGGCAAAATCTAGCCATATGTGGGTATAAAATATAGAGGAAATATACTGTACTTTAGAAAGCATAAGGCCCAGATAAAAGAGTTTAGAGAGAAATGTAGTTTAGTGAGACCTTACAAGTGCAGGGCCCATACTTCACCCTACGGGGTTGAAGAGTGGTCCAAACAAGGTCTTTATGACTGTAAAAGTTTAGCTTTTAGCTCATAATGGAAACACTGTGATTGTAAAGCACATGACTCATCAAGTTGGAGAGGAAAGAGCAGATAAAAGCCTTTATCGGGAGGTTAAATGAAGTGTTGACTTACATTCTAGACTTCCAAAGTGAGAGCAGTAATGGAAGTCTCTAGCTGAGGATTTACAGCAGAAACGGGCATCACATTGAGTTGGGTTAGTAGCTGTCAAAATTGCTCCATCTCTTGTTCAGAGTCACTATTCAGAATCTGCAATGGAGCAGAGGTTTGTAAGGCAAAGAATCTAGTCAACCCCCTCTAATGTAAACGTTGCATTTATCTAGGCTATTACTTCGGCAAAGGCATACATTTACATGCTGTGCATATAACCCCATAATTATCTTAGCTGAATATTAGATGTATTTGGACATGAGCTTGTGCAGAGAAATCTGATGTAGGCTCTGCTGTCTCATGGGTGGGCTAAGCAGCTGAATTAATGGTCACGTCTGTTTGTAGCAAAAGTGAAGCACTTCAAATCTTTGGATTACAGTTTTCTAAAAAAAAAAAAAAGATACTAACTGTAGACAGAAAATTTGAATATTTTATTTAACAAAGGTAACATTTGATTAATTTCATGTATTTCATATAATTCTCTTAACAATTGTTTAGTGTTTACATTGAAGTTACTATATTTGCCCTCTGCTGCTATATTTGCTGCATACAGTTTGTATTAAATCTCAGTGTAAATGCTTGTGTTCATCTTTTCAAAGCAGTTATGTGACCACAAAGCTCCAGCAAGTGTGTGAATCTATGCAGGACTGACAACACCACTGAATTCTCAGAGCAGTGATATCATCCCACCAGTATCCACAGCTCTAAGGCATTGTCAGCCCTAAAAAAATGAATGCCACCAGACGCGCACAAAGGCATACTCAGCTGAGCTTTGCTGTCAGGGACTGCTTGGAAAAAGATTAAAAATAGGTATTTACATTGATTTTTGCAGACTGTTTGCAGACTATTTGCAACAAATATAAGAGCAATGGGGAGGCAACATTTAAAAGGTGGGTTATAGCATAGCATTTCCTTCTACTTTAATTTACTCGTGATGATTTTGAAGTGTTTGCATAGCGAAAAGTTTTTTTTTTTTTTAGTTGTGGACACAGTAGGAATACAATCTATTTTTTTTTTTTTGTTAAATGGAAAATAAGTACATAAACTATTGGTAAAAGTACAGTGCCTTCTATAACTGTAGGTAAATTACAGAATGTTCCTAAAGTAAACCTGTAACATAATAACTGTGGACTCACGTAATTAGATTGAATATTATACCCCGCTAGGGATAAGCTACTGGTTTGGACTGAATTTTTCTTCTGCTGGGGTTCAGCAAACAGCCAAACTAAATTGGTCTCTGCTAAGGTGAACCTCATGGGTCAGCGGGAAGTGAAACATTTAACAGCATTATTACTACTTCCCCTCTGGCAGAACATGACAATATCCAGGGGTGGAATGAAATGCAAAATTTCAGTAAAAAAATACACTAGAGTTAATTTTAGGGTACAAAATGCAATATATTACCCACCGAGTAAATAGATTCCCAGCGTGTAAAGACTTAAAGTGGTTCTAGATGCTCAAGATTTTTTACCTTTATGCATTCTATGCATGAAAGTAAAAAAACCTTCTCTGTGCAGCAGTCCCCCCAACCCCCATAAAACTTACCTAAGCCTCATCTCGATCCAGCGATGTGCACAAGAGCATCGGCTCTCCAGGGACTCTCCCCCCTCATTGGCTGAGACAGCAGATGGAGCTATTGGCTACTGCTGCTGTCAATCACAAGCCAATGCGAAGAGAGAGGGGGCGGGGAAAAGCTGTGTGTGAATTGACACGAAGAGCTTGGGAATGAATCTGCTTGGATGCCCCCATTGCGAGCACCGGCGAGGGACCCGAGAAGAGGAGGATCAGGGCTGCTCTGTGCAAAACCACTGCACAGAGCAGGTGAATATGACATGTTTGTTACTAAAAATAAATAAACAAATAAAATAAAGAGAAAGCCTTAAATATCTGATGAAATAGAAAATAAAATAAAAGTACTATTGCGCTAACATGTGAAGTTATGTGAAAATCCAGCTGCTGCACTACAATTTCCCAAATTGCATAAACTATGTTCAATAATACAAAAGTGCAGCGCTCAATTGATATACAAAAGTGAACTGTGTATACATTCAAAACCAGAGAAAGGGTAGACTCAGTATCAGCCTTGTCCGCCCAATATATGATAAATATACAAAAAATAGGTGAAAATAAGTCCATCAATATGCATAAAGAAATTTAAAACTGTAGACTTTGAATATTGAATCCATAAGTGAAAGTGATGTAAAAAGTTCAAAGTTGTCCGTCACCATGTACGACACCCAATAAAGTGACTGGTACTTTCACTCGCCCAGCATGCACTGTGCACCTTCACCAGTATAAATGAATACTCTTACCGAAAGTAAGGAGTATGTACACGTAGACACCAAAAATCCAGGGTAATCAATTGGACATCAACAGGGGGCATACCTAGCGGACGAAACGCGTCGGGTGAGGCTGACCTGCATATCCAAACACTACGCTCTTCTTGTACCTATTGGAATTTCAATTTGTTCTTTTATGGATTTTACCATGTAAGTGCATTTCTTCTTAATAAACCCTACTGGTCAAACAGTATTACACTATGTGGAGTGTTCTTACATATCCCCATTTAGGTATTCTGTGAGATCGATTGATGTCCCCATCTATATCGTGAGATCTACCCGCAAAGTTTAAAGCTTTGAAGTGTGGCCGGATATTGGGATGTAATGGCTGAGGGGCTGATGGTGATGTCCAGTTGATTACCCTGGATTTTTGGTGTCTACGTGTACATACTCCTTACTTTCGGTAAGAGTATTCATTTATACTGGTGAAGGTGCACAGTGCATGTTGGGCGAGTGAAAGTACCAGTCACTTTATTGGGTGTCGTACATGGTGATAGACAACTTTGAACTTTTTACATCACTTTCACTTATGGATTCAATATTCAAAGTCTACAGTTTTAAGTTTCTTTATGCATATTGATGGACTTATTTTCACCTATTTTTTGTATATTTATCATATATTGGGCGGACAAGGCTGATACTGAGTCTACCCTTTCTCTGGTTTTGAATGTATACACAGTTCACTTTTGTATATAAATTGAGCGCTGCACTTTTGTATTATTGAATATCTGATGCCCTGAAAGATGGAGGCAAATTTTGGCACTCTATACTTTCCGTTCACAACACTTTAACCCTTTTGCTGCCAGAGCCATTTTTGCATTTTTTGCACACATGTTTAAAAGGTGCCTGAAGATTACTTAATCCCCCAAACATTATACATTTTCTGAAAGCAGACACTCCAGAGAGCGAAATAGTGGGAGTTCCAATTTTTTATGTCACTTGATAATACCGCAAGGGCCTATGAAAAGCAAAATTTAAGTAAACAGCACAAGTGAATTTCATAGCAAACAAACAAATTAAACTACTCAAGTAGTTGGTAAAATATGAAAGATGAGGTTGCACTGATTAAATAGATACCTAACATGTCAAACCTTAAATTTGTGTGCACATTTGTGTGTGAAATGGCAACAAACTTCAGTACCCTATATTTTCTATAGGCAATGCTGGAAAAGCCCCCTATAGGTCATCAGTTTAGTGCTACAGAGGAGGTCTTGTGCTAGAAATATTGCTCTCACTCTGGCGTATGCAATGATATCTAACATGTATATCGCATTCAACGTTTTCGCGTGTAGGTGGCCCTGAACCGTGCGTTTACATTTGTACATGCATATATGTTGGGGTGGGGGGCCTCAAAAGTCTTTGGGGGCAGGGAATTTATGTGCTTGGATGTGACTTTATTTTTTGCAAAAAAAAAAGTTGTTATTTTTTTTTTGCGTAACTTTTTTTCATCACATAGGGGACAAACCTTCCCCTCTACCCACCGGCACCCACCGTGTCCATCCGGGGCTCGCAGATGGGCTGGAATATATGGCAAGGGCGCCGGTACAGGGGGTATGTGGAGGATATCAGGCTACAGCCACCAGATTGTGTGTCAAACCCCCTGCTGTCAGGTCCATACGATGTACGGACCTGGCAGTGAAAGGGTTAAAAGTCCCTACAGGTCATCAGTTTAGAGTTAACCATGAATAATAGTCCTAAAATGATTGCTCTCACTCTGACATGCGCAGTGATATGTAACATGTATATCACAATTGATGTTATCATATGTAGGCACCCTCGACGTGTGTATTCACATTCTTTCGAATATGAGTGTATGTGGGGGTGGGGGCCTGCTCAAACATTTTAGGGGGTTTTAAGTGCTTGGGTGTAACTTTAATTGTTTTCACTTTTTCACTAAGCTTTATTTTCCATCACAAAGGGGACATAAAGTCCCTTATGTGATGATTTTTTGGTGATAGGTGCTCTGTAATAGGACATTAGGGTCTAAAAGACCCCTCCAATAAAGGTAATGGAATGCAGATCGCTGTGTGCAACAAGACCTGGAAGTGCCATTTTACACTTTGCTTCTTGGTCATTAGCAGAAAGAGAAAATCAATCAACAAATTGATCTCCTTCCCCTCTACTTGGTGGCATCCACCATGCCAGCCCTGGATCTGTGGATGGGTGGGCAGAGCCTAAGAAACATGGGCGTATACCGGCAGTAGCCAGGTGCTAGGTTACAGCAATATAGAGAAGAAGACATTGCCTTTTTTTTCTCTTCCTCTACTGATATACAAGGAGACTGGAGCATCCACTTACCCTCTGCTTCCCACCACTGATCAGAGGAGGCTTTTCGGGGAGAGACCAAGGGGCCCCTCTTTCTACAGCAAGAGGTCACTGCAACATCTCATGATGGGTAGAAGGGCTATTTGCCCATTGCTGATACTGCTAGCAGGGACTGAGCCACTGAAAGCAGGACACCAACTGTACTCAATCCATACCACACCCATGCTGCCTCTATATGACACTTATTCCAAAACTAGATCACACCCATACCAACTGTATACCACACTACGCTGTACCTTTGCCGCAACTGAACCGCATCTATCTTGCACCTGTGCCGAGACAATACCATACCTATACTGTACCTATACTACATGTAGGTTAACTGGGTTGTTAAGTGCACTGACACTCTTAAAGGGACCCAACGACAACCAGCAGAAGTACATCTTAAAGGATTGCCTTTCCCGTTATAATTTTTCTGCAAGCCCCCTTTGTTCCCCTTTCCCCTCCACTAATATGCTACTTTTCTTTTGGACAGTGCACAAACAGTTGGATTAGCTTCACTGCCAGAAATGCGCACTGGCAGTATATTTTCAGCACTCGGTAGATTAAAGGCCCTCTCCGAGCAAATTTTTTTTTGCCATTCAGTGGGGCTGTGCCCGCACTGCATGGTTCAACTGCTCATTTTTTCTAGGGGTGAGGAGAAAGCTCATACTCACCTGATCCGCTAATCCTCCAGAAAACCGTGGTGGACTGTTCCTGTCTATTGAACATGCTCTGAGTGTACTGACATCAGGAACAGTCCAGTTTCAATACCTCTGGACCACGCAGAGGGGTGGGGTGTCAGGAGTCGATGGGACTGGTTTTGTGCAGGGATAATTGGTGGATCAGGTAAGTACAGTGCATCCAGAATGTATTCACAGCGCTTCATTTTTTCCACATTTTGTTATGTTACAAACAACCTTATTCCAAAATGGATTACATTCATTATTTTCCTCAAAATTCTACAAACTATACCCCATTATGACAAAGTGAAAGAAGTTTGTTTGAAATCTTTGCAAATTTATTAAAAATAAAAATGAAAAAAATCCATTGTGCATAAGTATTCACAGCCTTTGCTAAATACTTTGTTGAAGCAAAATTACAGCCTCAAGTCTTTTTGAGTATGATGCTACAAGATTGGCACACCTATTTGTAGGTAGTTTCTCCCATTCTTCTTTGCAGGACCTCTCAAGATCTATCAGGTTGGATGGGGAGCGTCAGTGCACAGCCACTTTTAGATCTCTCCAGAGATTTTCAAATGGGTTCAAGTCTGGGCTCTGGCTGGGTCAATTAAGGACATTCACAGAGTTGTACCGTAGCCACTCCTTTGTTATCGTGGCTGTGTGCTTAGGGTTGTTGTCCTGTTGGAAGATGAACCTTTGCCACAGTCTAAGGTCCGGAGCACATCCCCACAGCAGGATGCTGCCACCACAATGCTTCACTGTAGAAATGATATTGGCCAGGGGATAAGCCGTGTCTGGTTTCCTCCAAACATGACGCTTGCCATTCAGGCCAACGAGTTCAATGTTTGTTTCATCAGACCAGAGAATTTTGTTTCTCATGGTCTGAGAGTCCTTCAGGTGTCTTTCGGCAAACTCCAGGTGGGCTGTCAAGTGCCTTTTACTGAGGAGTGGCTTCCATCTGGCAACTCTACCATACAGGCTTAATTGGTGAAGTGCTGCAGAGATAGTTGTTCTTCTGGAAGGTTCTCCTCTCTCCACAGAGAAACACCGGAGCTCTGTCAGAGTGACCATTGGGTTCTTGGTCACCTCCCTGACTATGGCCCTTCTCCCTCGATCACTCAGTTTGGCCAGGCGGCCCGCTCAAGGAAAAGTCCTGATGGTTCCAAACTTCTTCCATTCACAGATGATGGAGGCCACTGTGGTCATTGGGACCTTCAATGCTGCAGACATTTTTCTGTACCCTTCCCCAGATCTGTGCCTTGATACAATCCTGCCTCGGAGGTCTACAGACAATTCCTTGGACTTCATGGCTTGGTTTGTGCTCTGACATGCACTGTTAAGTGTGGGACCTTATATAGATAGGTGTGTGCCTTTTCAGGTCATGTCCAAACAACTGAATTTACCATACGTGGACTCCAAACAAGTTGTAGAAACATCTCAAGGATGATGAGTGGAAACAGGATGCACTTGAGCTCAATTTTGAGTTGCATGGCAAAGGCTGTGAATACTTATGTAAATTAGATTTTTTTTTTTCTTTTATAAATTTGCAAAAATTTCAAACCAACTTCTTTCACGTTGTCATTATGAGGTATTGTTTGTAGAATTTTGAAGAAAATAATGAATTTAATCTATTTTGGAATAAGGCTGTAACATAACAAAATGTGGAAAAAGTGAAGAGCTGTGAAATTTCCGGATGCCCTGTGTATCTCTGCCATTAACCCGTGCAGTGTAGGTACAGCCCCACTGCACAGGGGGAAAAATTTGACCAGAGTTCTGCTTTAAATTTGATACTGCTCACTACTGCATTTGCTACTGTTTGTGCTGATCTGAACATCAAATATCATCTTAGGCCTAGACCCTAGTGTTAATCACTTTGTATGTTAAATTGTGTAATTGCCATTGTTAATCCATTTTATGTTTGCCTAGTTACCAACCATATTGGGTGACAGTATATTAATTTTGCATTTACTACCTGGTTTGGTGCCTGTTTTCTTTGATATAGCACTACTATTGAGTACTAAGTAACACCCTCAGTGAATTCCTGTGATATTTTGAGATTGTACACTCAACCTGTTATGTCAGAGGGACTGAGGTTCTTGAAAAAGTCAGGCAAAGAACAGAGGATCCATTCTATTTAGCAGCTCCTACAGAGTACTGATGCACTAGGAAGGTAGGAAAGCAGCATTAACCTCCTCCTATCCGCGCTATAGCCGAATGACGGCTACAGCGCGGCTCTAAAATGCCGGGAGGATGTCTATTGACCTCCTCCCATTCGGCTCGTGCTGGGCGCGCTCCCGCGGGCGCGAGTGGCGCGTGCACGTGCCGCCGCACACTGCGGAAGCGTGCCCGCGGGTCGGGCGGACCCGATGTCCGCCGGAGACCCGCGATCTCCTTACAGAGAGGAGGAACGGGGAACCGCCGATGTAAACACGGCAGTTCCCCGTTCTGTGAATGGGACATTACAGATCTACTGATCCCTGTCACTGGGATCAGTTAGATCTGTCATGCCCCTGCCAACCCCGCCCCCCCCACAGTTAGAACACACCCAGGGAACATAGTTAACCCCTTCACTGCCCCCTGCAGGTTAACTCCTTCACTGCCAATGACATTTATACAGTAATCAGTGGACATTTAAATTTCTGATCATTGTATAAATGTCATTGGTCCCAAAAAAGTGTCAAAAACGTCCGACATGTCCGCCCGATATCACAGTACCGATAAAAACCGCAGATCGCCGCCATTACCAGTAAAAAATAAATAAATAATTAAAAACGCCATAAATCAATGTCCATAGTTTGTAGGCGCTATAACTTTTGCGCAACCCAATCAATAAACGCCGATTGCGATTTTTTTAACCAAAAATATGTAGAAGAATATAAATCGGCCAAAACTGATGAATAAATTTGTTTTTTATTTTTTATTTTTGGATATTTACTATAGCAAAAAGTAAAAAATATTGTTTTTTTTTTCAAAATTGTTGCTCTTTTTTTGTTTATAGCGGCGATCAGAAATGACGCAGAGGGGATCAAATACCACCAAAAGAAAGCTCTATTTGTGGGAAAAAAAGGACGCAAATTTTGTTTGGGTACAACGCCGCACGACTGCGCAATTGTCATTCAAAGAGCGACATCGCTGAAAACTGAAAATTGGTCCGGGCGGGAGGGGGGTTTAACCACTTCCGGACCGCCGTACGTCGTTTGACGGCGGTACTTTGAAGTGGAATACCGTTGTTATGGTAGCAGATAGCTACCATAACCCCGGTATCTTTTTTTCAGGAAGCGATTCTGCGTCAGATAAAAGTGATCTTAGCGGCGGATTCGCCGCGAGATCACTTTTATCAGCGGCGGGAGAGGTGACCCCCCCCCCTCCCGCCGCTTTCCGGTCATCTCCGCCGCTTACCGGACCCGCCGGCAGCGGCGGAGAAGATCGCGTCCTTCCCCCCCAGTGTCCGTGAGCCGAGTGAGCGGCTGAAGCCGTTCACCCGGCTCCATAACATGGCTGGGCGGAAGCTACGTCACTACTAGCTTCCGCCCAATGCTCTTAAAGGGGACATTTTTTTTTTCCCCCTGCCATTTTTTTCAAAATTTTTTTTTTTTTTTTTTTTTTAATGCATTTTAGTGTAAAAATGAGATCTGAGGTCTTTTTGACCCCAGATCTCATATTTTGGAGGTCCTGGCATGCTTTTTTCTATTACAAGGAATGTTTACATTTCTTGTAATAGGAAAAAAAGTGATCAAATTTTTTTTTTCAAAAAAGAAAGTTGTAAAAATAAAAATTAAAAAGTAAAATACATAATTAAAAAAAAAAAAAATTAAAGCGCACCGTCCTTGCGAGCTCGCGCGCAGAAGCGAACGTATACGTAAGTCCCGCCCACATATGAAAACGGTGTGCAAACCACACATGTGAGGTATCGCCGCGATCGTTAGAGCGAGAGCAATAATTCTAGCCCTAGACCTCCTCTGTAACACAAAAATGCTAACCTGTAGAATTTTTTAAACGTCGCCAATGGAGATTTTTATGTTGCAAAGTTTGTCGCCATTCCGCGAGCGGACGCAATTTTGAAGCATGACATGTTGGGTATCATTTTACTCGGCGTAACATTATCTTTCACAATATGGAAAAAAATTGACCTAACTTTACTGTTGTCTTATGTTTTAACTAAAAAAACTTAATTTTTTTAAAAAAAATTGCACTTTTAAGACCGCTGCGCAAATACGGTGTGACATAAAGTTTTGCAATGGCCGCCATTTTATTCTCTAGGGTCTTAGAAAAAAAAAATATAATGTTTGGGGGTTCTAAGTAATTTTATAGCAAAAAAACCTGTTTTTAACTGATAACCTCCAAACTCCAAAAAGAGGCTCGGTCTTAAAGTGGTTAAGTGCCCAGTAAGGAAGTGGTTAAAAGCATGTAAAGCAGTTTATGCCTGGAGTTCAGCTTTAACCATTATATACACATTATTATATTTTTCATTATATATTTTAGCTAATTTATGAACATCTTCATTATTTTGTAAACACTGATTTCATCTTGTTACCAAAAATTAAAGAGGCAGTAAACCCTGATGGGTTTTACTTCCTCTTTATTACCCTGCAATGTAAAAGCATAATGGGCTAGTATGCATTGCATATTAGCCCATTATGTGGCACTTACCTGCATTGGAAGCCCTTGATGTCCCCGCTCTAGGCCACGTCCATCTTCTGCCCCTCTTCCTTCTGGGGCTGCGATCTCTGGCTATGTGACTGGCCGGAGTCACGTGATATCACTCCTGCGAATGCGCGCGGTAGCCGCCAATTGTGGCATGATCTCAGTGAAGAAAGGGCACAGAGGCCGTTTATTCAATTTGTATGTGCCCAATGATGTGGGCACATCACAGTACACTGTATATCTCCTAATCTGTGCAGGTTTAGGAGATATGCAGTGAACCTACAGGTGAGCCTTATTATAGATCAAGGGATGACAACCACTTTAACATTAACTATGCACTTTATATATGTTTTTATAGTACTGATGAAGGGGGACACTTGTAGCCACGAAACGTTAGATCACCTCATTGAACATAAATAAATTGTATTCATTTATTCTGAACTATTACTAGTGGAGTGGCATTTTTATCTTGAAATCTCTCCAATAATTCCACAGGGGTTGCACAAAAGGTTCCTTCCACGCACCTCCCTTTACAAATAATTTCCACAATCTTAATGAGTAACAGTGCTGCTTATGCACATGTATTAGTGAATGACCATCCTTATATAAACATAACAATCCTAATGAAAATAAATATAAAGATTAAATAAAGCTAAATATAAAAAACCATGAACAAATAGCTCCTGAGGATCTCCTGAGGATGTTGCTTCTTTATGATTAAACGTGTAGGGTGGTACTTCTGGCGAACGTCCTATCCAGTGACCTGAGGCGCATGGTAGCCATCTTGGATAAGGTGCTTCTCGTTGTTTTAAAGTTATAGTTGACTTTTATGTATTGAAAGTGCAGTATCTATGTTTTTATTCAAATAAAAACAGTATGGTTCACTTTGTGGAGCAAAGTTTCCTTCTGATTCTGCTGTACAGTATCTGAAGGAACAACTTTGAGCCATACTAAGGGGGCATGTTATAACACTGGAAAAATGGATGAAGGCTATTCTATTTGGTGACTGTGGTATGATTCCTTATGGTCTTTCTTCTCTGTGGAGCTATCCCACCTTGGAGCACAATTTCTGAAGCACATTATTCATCACCTACTGTCCATGTTGGTTGGAACTGACACAGCACTAACATAAGTGTAAATGACTATATTTGTTCATGCACTGTTTTTATCTTTAGTTTTATTTACTCTCTATCTTCATTTTTAATAGGATTGTTATGTTTATTTAGGGATGTTCGTTCACTAATACATATGCGTATGCAGCGCTGTTACTCATTAAGATTGTGGCGATTAATTGTGTTGCATTTGAGGTGACTACTAATTTGAACAGCAGCTACCTTTTTGTTCATTAATTATACGGCAGGTACATTTTTGGTATTTCCATTCACAAATGTCCAAGTAGTAGACACAAAGTAGCCCAGTGCTCCTCACCATTATACTACAACAAAAACTTGACTTGGGTTCTAACTCTTTCCCTCTATCCAAAACTAAAAAAAAAAGTTTTGACTATATATATATATATACACTTTAAGCTGTAAATCAGTGACATGTTCCCTGCTATATGGAATGAGCTATTCTATTTGTGATCCAGTGATATAATAAGGGTTATAGAAGAATTGTATATTTTCAGTTTGGCTATGGGCAGAGGTTTCCAACTAAACCATTTTTATTTGGTTTAAAACCTTGCAGTAACAATAATATGTACCATAGCTTGTTTCAGTTTACTTTAAATCACTTTCAAAATAACCAGACTAGAAGGCTACGCTATGCTTCCTTCTGAAAGCAAAGATTACCAGCTCCTCTACAGCTCTCAGCAATCTTTTGTTCTTGGGAAAGACACACGTGAAGCCTATGCTTTCATTTTCTTGCGACATCCCTTGTGGGCAATTAATCCTTTCTGAAGAGGACAATGACTGTTGACAACATCTGATACATAAAAGCCATCCTCTTGAGCAGGCCAGCAGACATATCGAACTGGCTGCAGTACTTAAGACACAAAAAAAAAAAAAAATCCTAAACAAGCAGAAATCACGCTGCCAGTTAACAGACAGCCCTGTAATTGTACACAAAGACTTCTAAAATGTGTCCAGTTCCTCATCAATTTTAATGTCCATTGGAGAGTATTAGCTTTCATTTTAGCAGGATGAATAACACAGAGGACCATAAAGCAATCCAATAAATATCCACATCGGTGATTTCTAATACAGTCCCAGTGACCCAGGGAAACCATTGTCTATCTTTGGAAGTTCATACAG
This sequence comes from Glandirana rugosa, assembly GCA_018402905.1. NCBI lineage: Eukaryota > Metazoa > Chordata > Amphibia > Anura > Ranidae > Glandirana > Glandirana rugosa. Next base: position 177,019 of record BLSH010081686.1, read on the forward strand.
TCACTCAGGAGACCTGCCTAAGCATTTTGTTGGGATTTATGTTCACTGACTGTTTCATAAAGTCACATAAAGTATGAATTGTGCAGTGTAACAGAACCAGAGTTTCAAAGCCTACACCATTGGTCTAATCCTAGGCTGCTCAAAGGAAAACGATAAGGGGAAAAACTTAACTGTGCCATAAAGCTTTATCAAGCTACGTAATCATGAATTATGGGATATTCCAAGAGGGCCGTAGTGGTAAAGTACTTTGAGTTTACAGCAATGCATAATACACTTATCACTTGGAACAACTCAATATGAAGGTCATATAACATAAAGTTTAAAAAGTGTGTGCGAAATGGTGTCAAAATGATACATTTAAGCACCATTTTTCACCCCAGGTTGCATTCCACATTACGTATTCAAACAACTGCATTAAAATCTGCATCTAAATAGGTTCTGTAACACTGAGAATCCGCCAACTGGCCTTTTTTTAACTTGTAAATTTTATTGGAATCTGTCTGCTTCTCATTACTCCCTTTAAATGAATTCACACTTGGTTTCCAATTTGTTCTAGGAATTTCAGCTTTAGCTTTTATTTCCTGCCTGGTACTGTGCTGGGTTGTATTATCCTAAAAAAAGTGTTTTTTGCCACAAAACGTAACCACTTGACCTCTGGAAGATACACCACCTATCCTAACCAAGACATTTTTTGCGATTACTTTAGCTGACAATTGCATGGTTATGCGACCCTGTACCCAAATAACAATGGTTTTTCCCCACAAATAGAGCTTTCTTTTGGTGGTATTTGATCACCGGTGTGTTTTTTATTTTTTGTGCTACAAACAAAAAAAGAGCGACAAATTTGAAAAGAAAAACATTTTTTACTCTCTGCTATAAAACACATCCAATAAAAAAAAATCAAATTTCTTTATAAATGTAGGCCAATAGTTATTCTGCTACATATTTTTGGTAAAAATAATCCCAAATAGCGTATATTGATTGGTTTGCGCAAAAGTTATAGGGTCTACAAACTATGGGACATATACTGCAATTTTTATTTATTTATTTATTTATGCTAGTAATGGCGGTGATCAATGACTATGGCTCGGTTCATACCTAGGCGATCCGACTTTGGTAGGCGATTTGAAAGCGATTCAAAAGTGATTTGAAAGCGATTTGAAATCGATTTGAAAGAGACTTCAGAGCTACTTTTGGCATTACAATGCTATATGAAGCGACTTCCATGCCAGGCGACTTTGCCTGTGGCCAATCAGAGAAGAGAGGGAGGGGGAGTTGCCTTAAGAAAAATTATTTTCTTTTTCCTGTAAAGCTGCTTCAAAGTCGCTACGGTGATCCGACTTAGAAGCGACTTCCTTTGACTTCTATGGGCTCAAATCGCCTAGAAGTCACTTTGAAATAGTACAGGAACCTTTTTTAAAATCGCCTTGGAGTCGGAGCGACTTGAGAGGCACATATTAAGACGGCTCCATTCATTTCAATGGGATTTCTGATGTCAGGAGATTTGAGGCGAATTGGGGAGACACAAGTCGGATCGCAAATCGCCTAGGATCGCCTAGGTGTGAACCGAGCCTTATAGCGGGAATGCAATATTGCGGTGCACAATCAGACACTGACACTTTTGACACTTTTTGGGAACCAGTGACATTTATACAGTAACCAGTGCTAAAATGATGCACTGTCACTGTACTAATGACACTGGCTGGTAGACATGTGCAGAGCAAAAAAAATTGTTTTGTTTAGTTTCGAATCATTATTTACATAAGTTTGTTTAGTTAGATTTGTTTCATTTGTTTAATTAGTTGTTGGAACTCGTTTTGTTTATTCATTTTAGAATCAAATAGAAAATGTTTTCAAATCAATTTCAAATAGTTTTCGAATTCGTAAAGTTTTCAAATTCGAATCATTTTCAAATTCAAATCGTTTTCGAATTCAAATTGTTTTCAAATCGAAATTCCAATTTCCATGGAGAATGGGGAGGAGTGGAAAGTGGAGGAGTAGAATGAAAAAAGATACAATACAATAGAGGGGAATATAACAGAAAATGAAAGAATATAATGTGGTGGAGCTGTTTTCTCTGTTGTATTCTATTCTTTGTTTTCTGTTATATTCTTTTCTAGTCTATTGTTTTTTTTCTGTTCTATTCCTTTGTTTTCTATTCTATATTGATCTCTTTAGAAATTGGAAAACTATTCAAATTTGAGGACTTTTCGAATTTGAAAACTATTAGAATTTGAAAACTTTTCGAATTCAAATTTGAAAACTATTGGAATTTGAAAATTTTTCGAATTTGAATTTGAGAATTATTCAAATTCGAAAAGAATTCAAATACAATTTGAAAATTATTTGAATTTTAATTTTGTCCGTATTTTCTTTTTCGTTATTTCAGATTTGTTTAACCGCCTCAGGACCGCCCACCGTCAAATGACGGCGGAGCGGTCCTGCTCTCACAGCGGGTGGACGTCATATGACGTCCTCCGTTTAAGCCGGGATTGCGCGGCATTAATTATGGCTGTTCACCACGTGATCGGCTGTGACGAAGTCACAGCTGATCACAAACGGCACGCCCGCCGTTCGCACGGCACATGCGCGCGATCAGGAGCGCGCTGCGCGTGCGTGTCGGTGGCGGCGTGTTCCTGGGGAACACTGCCTGTCACCGACACTAGTATCAGCCGCCGGCCGGCGGCTGATACCTTGTGATCGGCTGTGATCTACTTCACAGCCGATCACATACAGTGTAAACAGAGCGGTAACTCACTGTTACCAGCACTTCTCTCCTCACACAGTGTCCAGTGTGAGGAGAGAAGAGCTGGGATCAGTGAGTTACTGATCTGTATAGTACAATCACACTGACCCCCCCTGCCCCCCCAATGCACCTGTCACCCTAACAGTCACCACATATGCCCCCATAAAGGGTACCTGTCATCATAAAGTGTACCTGTCCTCAGACTACCATCATAAAGAGCACCTGTCACCCATCACCCGTCAGTGACCATGGCATGT
>BLSH010081686.1:185367-200158 GCA_018402905.1 Glandirana rugosa
AAGTCACAACAGTGGACTTTTCTATATTATTTTATAAACGTTTTTACATTCCCCACATGAGTGAAAACATTCTAAGACATATATATCCGCCAGGGGTTCAATGTTTGTAGGCTGAATGTTTGCCTCCCTTCGTTGTCCTTCACTTTCCTTTAAATGGGGATCGTACCCTTTAGGTGAGGACATTCGAAATAGTGGTTATGGATAATGTTCAGAAGATTTCAACTCACTTTCTGTCCCAATGACAATTGGATTTTGAAAATTTTGGGTTGTTGTGGAAAATAGGTATTGGTGATAAAGCTTACAGGAGTGGATTTCCCATGCTAGGGGTAAATTTCCTTTCACTTCCTGTTGCTTCCCTCCGTTTGTAAGTCGGATGTTTGTAACTTGGGGACCGCCTATATATACAGAATCTTACAAAAGTGAGTACACCCCTTACATTTTTGCAAATATTTTATTATATCTTTTCAGGTGACAACACTGAAGAAATGACACTTTGCAACAATATGTACAGCTTGTATAACAGTGTAAATATGCAGTCCCCTCAAAATAACTCAACACATCCATTAATGTCTAGACCTCGCCATTGACCAAAGAAGTTGAGTGCACACGCTCAGCGTCATATCCATAGGTTGTCCTTGGGAAATATATGTATGAGTGCTGTCAGCATTGCTGCAGAGGTTGAAGGGGTGTGGGGGGGTCAGCCTGTCTGTGCTCAGACCATATGCCATACACTGCATCAAATTGGTCTGCATGGCTGTTGTCCCAGAAGGAAGCCTCTTCTAAAGATGATGCACAAGAAAGCCCTCAAACAGTTTGCTGAAGACAAGCAGACTAAGGGCATGGATTACTGGAACTATGTTCTGTGGTCTCATGAGACCAAGATAAACGTATTTGGTTCAGATGGTGTCAAGCGTGTGTGGTGGCAACCAGGTGAGAAGTACAAAGACAAGTGTGCCTTGCCTACAGTCAAGCATTGTGGTGGGAGTGTCATGGTCTTGGGATGCATGAGTGCTGCCAGCACTTGGGGGGATACAGTTCTTTGAGGGAACCATGAATGCCAACACAGTACTGTGACATACTGAAGCAGAGCATGATCCCGTCCCTTCAGAGACTGGGCCGCAGGGCAGTGTTCCAACATGATAATGACCCCAAAAACACCTCCAAGACTACCACTGCCTTGCTAAAGAAGCTGAGGGTAAAAGTGATGGACTGGTCATGCATGTCTCCAGACCTAAACCCTATTGAGCATCTGTGGGGCATCCTCAAACGGAAGGTGGAGGACCACCAGCTCGGTGATGTTTCATGGAGGAGTGAAAGAGGACTCCAGTGGCAATCTGTGAAGCTCTCGTGAACTCCATGCCCAAGAGGGTTAAGGCAGTGCTGGAAAAAAATGATGGCCACACAAAATATTAACACTTTGGGCCCAATTTAGACATTTTCACTTAGGGATGTATTCACTTTTGTTGCCAGCTGTTTAAACATTGAGGCAGTGTGTTGAGTTAGTTTGAGGGGACAGCAAATATACACTGTTATACAAGCTGTACACTCATTACTTTACATTGTAGCAAAGTGTCATTTCCTCAGTGTTGTCACATGAAAATATATAATAAAATATTTACAGAAATGTGAGGGATGTATTCAGAGAGAGAGAGAGAGAGAGAGTGGAAAAGAAAGAGAAAGTTATAGCTTATTACTACCAAATACATATTTATAGATCAATTGATGGATCAATTTAGGTTCTTTGCTATTTGCATGTTGTTTTGTTCTGGTGCCTCTGCATTGATACTGTAGTTTTCTTTGAGCCCATCTAAAAGCAATGATGTACTTTTAATCAGCTACCTTCTGTTTCTTTGAAGCATCTGCTATCCCCAGTTTGCATGAGGCAAAATCCAGGAACTTGCAATTTATTGGCAACCATTTTTATCTGGGTTTTGCTTTGATCCCCTTCATCCCCCCTAAGCAATCAATGACATTATAGTACTCATTTGCATGAGTTGCCTAATCCTTCATTTTTGTTTCACTAGGACAAGTGGATTGACTTAATGTAACAGCTGGTTGCTTGTCAAGGGCAGAGGAGAGTACAATTGCTGTATCATCTTGGTAATCCTGTGCCATAAATGAGCTGTGTTTCTGATACAGTGGGGTTGATTTACTAAAACTGGAGAGTGCAAAATCTGGTGCAGCTGTGCACAGTAGCCAATCTGTTTCTAACTTCAGCTTGTTCAATTAAGCTTTGACAAAGAAAACCTGGAAGCTGATTGGTTTCTGTGCAGAGCTGCACCAGATTTTGCACTCTCCAGCTTTAGTAAATCAACCTCAGTATGTCAACATACGGATCTCATCTGTACCGTTTTCAGTGAAAGTTAAACTTAAAGCGGACCTTCACCCTCTTCCACTACTTCCCTCTACTCCATCCTCTGTACGTAATGCTCCGTTTTACTTTCTTATTGTTTTTACCTTTTTTTGTGCGTAAAAATGTCCGGCCCCGCTTCCCCATGCCCGTCAGTCACAAGGTGAATGACGTGCACACTGCTCGCTGTGCTTCCCAGAATATGCACGTTCCCAGGAGACATAGCCTCCCATTCAGAAAAAGAGGAGGGAGCACATTATTGGGAGGTCCGCCCACTGAACCAGGAAGAGCCGGCGGGCCTCTCGATGACATCATCATGGTGGTGCGGAACAGAGCTGAGGCTGGGCAAAAGAGTATCTCAGCGTGACATCGTTAGATCTGCTGGATGGGTGAATATCTGAAATCTGCAGATACCACCTTAAGGAAAGCAGGGGTGAAATTAAATTTAAAAAAGGGGGTGGCAGATGCAGAACCTTTTAAAATTTAGGTATCATCTAAGTTTAAATGCATTTATGTGAATTGTCTTTTTTTTTTTTTTCTTTTAAATGACAAAAATATATATATTTACATATATAAGCTTTCTCTGTACATTAGGGAAGATAGGGTTCCTTTACAAGGGATCGTTTTCATCACTGTGCTGTGCTTGGTTTTTCCTCTTCACTTGCCTTCAGGAAGCCTTGAAATGAGTTGTGCTAGGCTGGGGGAAAGGGATAGGGGTCAGCTTGTTGTGGGGCAGTCCTGGGGTTGGGGTGAAAGGAAGGCCACTAGGAGAAGTAGTGGGACTGCTGACGGACGAGTAGCCAGAACTGTTGTCTGTGCCGATTATCAAGGGATGAGAACTGTCTTATCTGAGAAATGATTTGTAATTCTGTCCAAACAGTTGATTCATACACCTCTGCCAGGCAGTAGAGGTAAAAAATACATTGGTTTCCTCTCTTCACTCACAGCTTTCTGATTGGACAGGAAGGAATACTCTGCTCCATATTCTCTGTCAGCCAGGGGAGGGCTGGCAGCCTTAGGCCTGGGGGGCAAGTCCAGTCAAGTGGCCCATTGAACCACCGAATCAGCTCCCCATCCATGCCCACCTGGTCTTAGTACGGATATTGATGTTATGAAGCAAAACAAATATGATTCAATTTGGTAACATAATTTAATGTTAATAGCAAAAATGGAGGTTTAACAAAAATAATGCATCAATGCAGCTCATCAGTGCCCATAATTGCAGCCTGATCAGTGCCCATCATTGCAGCCTGATCAGTGCCCATCGATGCAACCTCACCAGTGCCTGTCAATGCAGCCTCATCTGTGCCTATTAGCTTAGCCTCATCAGTGCCCATCAATGAGGCCTCACCAGTGTCCATCAATGCAGCCTGATCAGTGCCCATAAATGCAGCCGCACCAGTGCCCATCAATGCAGCCTCACCAGTGCCTATCAAATGCAACCTGATCAGTGCCCATCAATGCAGGCTCGCCTGTGCCCATCAACACAGCCTGATCAGTGCCAATCATTGCAGCCTGATCAATGCCCATCAATGCAGTCAGATCATTGCCCATCAATGCAGGCTCACCAGTGCCCATCAGCACAGCCTGATCAGTGCCAATCATTGCAGCCTGATCAATGCCCATCAATGCAGCCTCGCCAGTGCCCATCAGCACAGCCTGATCAGTGCAGCCTGATCAGTGCCCATCAATGCAGCCTCACCAGTGCCCATCCAATGCAGCCTGCAATGCAGAGAGTGAAGATTACACAGACCGGGGATCTCCCTCTTACCTGACATGGCCACTGTCATATGAAGCCCTGCCTCCTGGACCGGCTCCTATGATAGACATCACCAGTGTGCTGTCTATTATATAAGCTGGTCCAGGAGGTAGGACTTTGTAACTGGGAGATCCCCGCTCTGTGTAATCCGGTGCTGCCCCCCCCCCCCGGGGCAACCCAATGGGCCCTGCGGGATCCATGGTAGGGCCAGCCCTGGGCGCCCTCCCTTTGCCTGCAGTTAGCTGGTGGCTGCACCCCTGGCCCCTACTTCCTTCCTCCACAAGAAGAAAAGTGTGAGCAGGCAGCGTCCGTTGGCCATTTTGAATGTAGGTTAAGGTGGCCTGGGGGGCAATTGCCACCCTGCCCCCCAGCCCAGCCCTCCCCTGCTGTCAGCACATGTGCATGCAGCAGAGCTTAAATAGTGCCCACTGATGCCCCTCCCTTTCCTGGGTATGAGTGCTGCTAGGAATGATAGAAGGCTGACATCAAGGACACAATTAAGGACCTATTCTAGTTGTGAGATACAAATACATTTAAGTATTTTACAAGGAGAATGCAAGTACATCTAATGGTATTTTTTATATCTGCATGAGTTCAGCATGAACAGTACTCATCCTGTCTGTCTGTGCATAGGCAAACCAAGAAGTTATATGGTAAACACCATAAGTTTTAGTAATCCTTTTAAAAACTTAAAACAGAACTTCAGTCATTTTTCATCTTGCCATCCATTAAATCCTCTGCCCTTGTTGTTTTAACATTGGATAGTAAAACATTTTTTTTCTGCCAGTATTTACCTTATACAGCCCACTTCCTCTTTCTTGGCTGGAAAAATGCCTCAGCGTTTGACATCATGCACAGCTCTCTCTCTCACTCTCGTGAGAGTTTGCCAGGAAGGAAGGGGGGGGGCTGAGTCATAAGAGGGCCAATGAGAGCTGCAGGGCTGGAGGTGTGCCTCTGTGTGTCTGTGTAAATCCAGGAAGTGAACAGGCAGCAGCTTCAGCTGCCCACAGTTAAAATGATTGCAGCAAGACTCAGTACAGCATATTTGACAGAATCTCAGTATATATAAATTAATATGCAAAGTGGTTAGAGGAGAGCGTCAGAATGGCAAAGATGTTTTTCTTACAAATTTTGGGAGCAGACTGCAGTTCCTCTTTAAAAACGTTTCAGACAAATTGGTGTGATGCAGCTTTACCTGGAATTTAAAAGAAAAACATGTTTTAATTTCTCATTTACTGTGGATGTCAAGGTCTTTTTTTAAAGGCTTAATTTCAAAAACTAAAACAAGAATACTCTTCCTGACAGCTTTTTCTGTTGAAATACATTAAACTGTATCACATTCAATTGTGGATCTATTTCCAACTTGATTTGTTTTGATTTTTCTTACTACTGCATGCAGGCTGGTGTTTTTTGATTGTTGAATTGTTTTTGTGATCGTGCTGCTGTTCAATAATATAAAAAAAAAAAGACATCATTATCTTCAAGGCAGAACATCTTAGCACAGTGCTTGCTCTTTTTGGATCTGTGACTTTGATCTTTTTGTAGGACAGTTCTACTATGGGTTTTGTTTACTAAAGACAAATAGAGTGTTAGCTTTGCAAGGGAATTTGCCTCAGAGTAAGTGAATGAGGTGAAGCTCAAATTACTTCCGCCATCTAATCACGTTTAAAAAAAAAAAATCTGTTTTTTTATTTTCTGTGCATTGGATTGGGTATTCATTGCAAAGTGAAATATCACCACATTCATTAGCTATGGGGATAATTTCCATGTAAATTGCAAATTCACTAGGAACTAGCTATAGGGATAATTTCCATGCAAAGCGCAACTTCACTAGAAACATGAACAACCTGTTTGATTTTAGTAAATCGACTCCTATGTGTATGATATGAGAAATGCTATTTGTGAATAAAGAGTATCCCATAAAAATCTACCCTTTGTCCTAAATTTGTTTTGAAAATTAGCAGTGCACATCCTGGTATATGAGTGGGCCTAGACACTGCTGTACCTATCACCTCATAGCTGCATTTCTTCAGCATGAGATCTAAGGCACTACTGCCTTTGACTGCTAGACTCGGGTGATTTGGATTGATATCTGGTGATGCCCCCACTGCACTGCACACTTTTCTGTTTGCTGGTGGCTCTGACATGAGGAAGCCAAGTCCGGCCTCCACACAGAGACACAGTGCAGGACAAGGCATAGTAAGCCAGTAATGGCATAGAAATTAGGCTTCCTCGCAAACCAGAAAACACGCTGCTAGTTTTCAACAAGAGTTCCCAAACAATGGGTCACACCTTCCCACTCGGCCTGTAATCAAATGGCCGCCGGGCGAGAGCTCTCTAGTTCTCAGTGGACATCATATGACATCATCCCCAGAATGCACCTTGTATGCGCCCCATGGCCCACACTGCAGCGTGATCTGTTAGATCTGACAGATCAGTGTAGCGGCATGCTGCCAGTGCCATGGGATCACTGTGACTAATCACAGCAGATCACATGACAATTGTACACAACGAATGGCTTCTTTTCATTCTATTCACTGTGTACTATTGTGTTAATCTTTGTGATTGGTCATAGTGATCACATGGTTTAGACAGTGCCAATCACAGCCCATCTGTACCATGTGATTAGCTATGGCCAATCACAATAGTAAACACTCACATTCAGAAAAAAATGGTTGCTTTATGAAATTCACTGTTGTAAGCAATCATAGTGTGTAAAAAAACCCTGACCACCTTCCCAGAGTAGTACAGTGTTGCTCTGGTCACAGTATGTAAAATAAATAAATAAATAAATAAAATGTAATAAAACATGTATAAAACATTGAAAAAAAATTATTAAAACTTTTTTTTTTATGAAGCAAGGTTTCTAACATACATAACTTTTATATACATCCTGCCTGATTGAAACAAATTGATTCCGATTAACTCTACCACTGACACAGTCATGTGCCCAAGAGGGTGTCTGGGAGGCAAGAGAGGATCTTGTGGTAGTCTTCTTACATAAGTTAATTGACTTTCTCAGTTATAAGTGCAGGATATTGTCTGTAAAAATGCTACATAACAATGGTCTAGTTCACTACATGTTAGTTTCCTGACTACTGTATTGCCATGTGTTATATATAATGTAATACTTTGAAAATCAATAAAACCCTTAAACCTTAAAAAAAAATAACTTTTTTTTTACATACTATCACCAGTCAGTGTCCCCTGATCCCTGCCACACCAGTAATATGATGATGCCGTACTGCACTGATGTCAGTATGTAAAAAAAAAAAAAAATAGTGAAAAAAAACTTTCTTTAAAATTTCTACACGTTCCAAAAAATTGTGATAAAAATTTAGAACTTCAAAAAACTTGCAACCACTCTTACTAAATTCCCTGGACTGTCTACTTTCCAAAAGGGGTTAATTTGGGGGATATTTGTACTGTCCTAGCATTTTCAGGCCTCAAGAAATGAGATGAGGTCATCAGTACATCAGGATTCATCCTTGTTAGAGATATATGTAGCATTGTTTGTGGACTCTATAACTTTCCTACAGACTAAATAGAAAACACTGATTTGGGTTATTTTCACTAGTGAAATGTAGCAGTATACATATTGGACTAAATGTATGAAGAAAAATTATTTATTTGCAAAATTTATAACAGAATTTTTTTTTTCAAAATGTTTGGTCTTTTTGGTGTTTATTTAGCAAAAAAAAAAAAAAACCCAGTGGTGATTAAATACCACCCAAAGAGATTGAAACTAAAGATCACCAAACAAAAGCTCTATTTGTGTAAAAAAAATGATAAAAATGTCATATGGGTGCAGTGTTGCATGACCAGGCAATTGTCATTCAACGTGGAACAGCACTGAAAGCTGAAAATTGGTGTGGGCAGAAAGGGGTTTAAAAGTGTCCCGTATTGAAGTGATTAAGCATTTGCTTTGCTGCAAGCTCAAAGGAAGAGTTACTACTGTATAGGACAGGTTTCAGCACTGCAGCAACTATTTCTATCATTAGCTTCTCCACAAGAGAATGATTATGAAACTATAGGAACTTTTAAATATTGTTTTCTTTTGTGCACAAAGGTACAATTTAAAAGCAAACAGGCTTATTTTCTGTGTTTATAGCTATGTTGCATTGTTTTGTTTCACACAGTTTTTTTTTAAAAATTGAGTACTGTCCGTGATACTTTTTTTATTTGCACTAACATAAAATTTTTCAGGACAAGCTTTCGGGGTATCTCCCGTTCTTCAAGGTCCAAGCAGACTACTGCTTGGACCTTGAAGAAGGGGAGATACCCGAAAGCTTGTCCTGAAAAATTTTATGTTAGTGCAAATAAAAAAAGTATCACAAACAGTACTCAATTTTCTCTGGAACTATTGCACTAATATGGCTACAATCACCTCACACAGTTTTTTGTAACTCTTGGTAATGAGGCATCCCTATTGTAAAATGGCACCTTTCTAATAGCATGATATCACTCCACCTGAAATAATTGTATAGTTCTGATGCCTTATAATGAAGTACTGCTGTGGATCTAGTAATATAGGACTGTCCTGTCATTGGTAACATTAATAATTTGACAGTAATTTTCCTTATGGTAACATTACATTGTGTTTATTGATAAATTGGTGGCATATTGCTATTATAGTATTTTAGCAGAAGGACCCTGACTTTTGTTACCGCCAAGGGCCCCTTTCTCTCTAAAATCAGTTATGCTGATAGTGTGTCAAAATTATTTTAAGTTCAATTTTAAGTTTAGTGTCATTGCATTATATAACAGAAACAATACCTGCCTGAGGATACATACAATTGGGCTATACCTTTGAACTGCCTGAAAAAAATATATAAAAGAAAAATGTCAAGGAAGCAATATAACGCATAATATAATAATAACATTTATGCTACCTTGACAAACAACCTTGCTTTAACATTTTCTTTTTGTTTTACAATCTTATTAAGAATGCATTACATGAATACATTACAAGTTATAATACATGTATAAAGCGGTTGATTTGGGTAGTTTAAAAGAGTCTGCCTTCAGTGCTCTGGAATTAAAACGGGATTATTAGAATTTATACTGCACTATTAAAATGCTAAAACCTCTTACAGTGCAATTGTGGCTTCACTAGATCATGCTATAAATATTCATTGACACTTATATAATTTGTTATAATATATAAATGGCAAACTGTCCATTAGAACATCATTTTTCCTATGGTAGCATTTCTATTGACACTGCATTTTATCATATTTTACTTCTTATTTGAAAGGACACATTGATGTGTATAGCAGTAGCACTACTGAACTAATAAATGGCCAAAAACCATTAACAAAGAAGAATTCCTAGCGAAAAAGTTCTAAAGGCCACTTCCATGTATCTTGGTTGTGTAGACAGCATAGTGGGCTTTCCTTTTTTGGCTGACAATACTGCTTTATTCTCGGCAGACCAGGATTGTAAACCTCTAAACATTTAAAGTAGACATAAACATTAACTGAATGGAACATAGCTAGAATAATAAAAGCAATTAGTATTTTAATACATAAAATTCTATTTTCATCTTCTTTCACCGGTAGTTGCATCTTGGTGTTGCTGATCTCCAGCACCCTCTTTACATTTATTTCATGTTTACATTGAGTGATGGCTGTATGGCTATTCTCAGGGCGATATTCTTGGTGGTGACAGTAGATCTGTTGGCGTAATATGTGCTGAAACAGCCATTTGTAGTCTCCAATGAAAGTCCATGTGACAGGCTGACAATGTAAAAGCTCTAATTGGAGACAAAGAGCAACTGTTCTTACCCAAAAACAGGTAATGCCTGAACAAGGACCTTCAAGCAGGTATTGTTTTATTGAAAGTTTCAAAGTTTAAAATATTGAAAACTGTACAAATGGTAATAACATGCAAAGCTTAAATGATATTTTATTGATTGGGCTTACAAATGTTTTAATATGTTGTATATAGTTGAGCTTGCACAGTTTGGTGTAGTTGGTTTTTTAGGTTTTGGCTAGAACAGAAAAATATATTAGCCTCTGTCAGGTTTTTATTGTTGTCTGTGTTTCCATTGAGGAAATGTTCCTTCGTTACTTCTACATAATACTGACAAGGGTGCTTATATATCCTATTAACTTGAGCAATTTTTCCATTTCTGCTATGGGCCTGTTATTTTAGACTTTTTTCTTAACTTTGTCAATGTATAAGAAAGTGTTACACATATTATTTTTTCTTTTGGTTGGGGACTAGACTTTCTTTTGACAATATTGTTTTGCAAAAATGATTTTTTTTACAAACTAAAGATACAAAACGTTTTTAAACGTCTTTTTTTTATTATTATTATTTTGAACAATGTTAAGTTTAAAATAAGTAGTGTTACTGTAAATAAAAAGTGCACATTTTATTTTATAATTTGTGTAATTTAAAATTACACTAAAATTATTTAGAATTTTTTACTGATGTCATATGCAGTTCAAATGTCTCACATGTGATCCACATATGAATGAAAGAATACAATAAAACAAAATATTTGATTATATTGGGGGGGGGGGGGATTTACTAAAACAGGTGGACACCGAATGTGGGGCAGCTGTGCATAGTAACCAATCAACTTGTTTAATTAAGCATTGACAATAACAATAACCTTACATTACTTAGAAGCTACTATGCAGAGCTACACCAGATTCTGTGTACACCAGTTTTATTAAATCTACCCCATGTTATTTAATCAATGACATTTGCAGACTATCTATCAATGTCATTTTGCACAGTAGCAATTGCAGTTTGACAGCTGCTTCTGCTGTGCAATACATAGCAATTCCTGCCTGTCATTTTGACAGTTGGGAATTGCTGGTGCTTGTTGCTCTGTATTAAGGATCATAGGTGTACACCTTAGGTTGAAAGTGCATATTACATATATAAACTATCCTATCCTATCACCACACACACACACACACACACATCTCATGTCTCTGATTCTCACATATATTCATTTTATAATGTTCACCAAACCTCTGTTTTTATTTCCTTTCTTTTACAGAGGGGGGGATTTCATTTTACAACAACAAAGTAATCCCAGTAATAGTTCCATTACATTACAGTCCAACATTCAGAAAGCATAAATCTTTTCTCAGGTGGACATTCATGCTGATATGTCTTGGTTGACATGTAGATGGAATGTTTTTAAATAAGGCCATTGCCCTCTCTATAAGACCAGTGTATTTTACCAGAAAGCTTTTGCCTGTGTGGCAGTGCTGTATTAAGGGCAAGTATAATGAGCTGGAACCAAAGGTCTGTCTTTAAGGCAGGGTGGTGGGACAATTACTTCACTATAAAATATGAAGTCACAAAAGTACTTGAATCCAGATATTAGTCATGGAACGATTACCATCTAATGTCCCTGCTTTCTCATTTAATGCTGCTGTTGTAGCCTGCAGCTTCTACTGAACGCTATTATAACACAGTGAGATAGATGGATCACAGTGATATGTTCACTAAATGATTTGGCCGCTTTTACTATTAGAAACTACTTCTTTCTCAATATTACTGAAAAGCCATAACAAAAGTAGAGCTTCTATTTTATTTGCTTTTATTAAAGGATTACCAAACATACACATTTTTCACCAAAAATATTTTAAAAAAAACAGTTTAAAGCTGTTTTCTCAAATAAAGAAATTTTCACTGCCTTATCAAAACAGAATGTATTAAAATAAATCTATAATGCAAATAATATTACCAAGGAGTGTTAAAACGTGTCTGTCTTTATAGCTTTTAGCTTTTCAGTGTATGTAGAGAGGCAGCATAATTGTCATAATTGTTAATTCAAAATACGTTTTTATAACATTTCTAGAAAAACATTTTTAGAAAATGTTATTTTTTTTTTTTTGTTCAATAAGTTTTATTGAAGTAAAACAAAAGGCAATAACAGAGTATCTGTCCACCATAAAGACTGAAGCATACATATGCATATAAGCACAGACATAACTTATGTTAAAGTAGACACCGAAGAAGGCGTATGAAGCAAGAAGAGTAGGGGGGGAGAAGAAAAGAGGAAACAGTAGAAGGGGGAAGAGAAAGGGAAAAAAAAAGGGGGGGTATACAAGGAATCTCCCGTCTCCGGATTAGAGTCAAGGTTAGAACACAGAGAATGGATTGGTTAATAGATCATGTATGCTACCGTAGAGCGAGGGTTATGCCATGAGTTCTGCATATTCAGTGGTATATTTAAAGGCGAGCCAACAGGACCATATCTTATTAGCCAAAGCGGCTTTGCCCCTGTAGTCAAGGGTGAGATCTTCCATGTGGTAGACATTATCCACCACAGAGAGCCATTGTCTGATGCTGGGAGTGGTGGACTGTTTCCAAAATTTGGGTATCAATGATTTCGCTGCGTTAAGCAGATGGGGGACAATTGTTTTCTTGTATCGTCCTATTGGCTCATTGGTACAATGGAACAATACCACACAGGGATCCTCCGGGATTATAGTTCCTGAAATTTTCCCTATCCAGTGAATAACTTGAGACCAGAACGGTCGGATTGCCGGGCATGACCACCAGACATGAGCCAGTGTGGCGGGTTCGCCACATTCGCGCCAACACTGTGCGGACATGGTAGGAAAAGTTCTATGTAGAAAAGTAGGAGAGTAGTGCCATCTTGACAGTAGCTTGTAATTGGCCTCCGCCACTTTTGAGGAAATGGAGGAGGAGTGAGTTAGTTCCAGTATTGTTGATTTTTGGTTGTCAGAAAGAGTAACATGTAGATCACTTTCCCAGTTCAAGAGGAAAGAAGGCCAGTGCTTAGGTGGGGATGAACGTAGCGCTTGATAAAATAAAGATATAAGGCCCCTTGGTGGTAGCTTGTGAGATAAAACCTGTTCCACTGGCGTAAGCTCATGCATGGAGCGAAAAGGTTTGGGTAAAGATTTGAGAAATTGCGAGAGTTGGAGGTATCTCCATTTATCCAGTGGAGAGGCAGATGCTGGTCCCGTGAAATTGGATATAGGAACAAGTCCAGATGAGGTGGTGACTTGATGTAATAGGAATGGGGGTTGCAAAGTTCCAATGCCAAATTTTTGAGAGAGGTCCCCCGGAGGGAAGAAAGCATGTCCCGTGATGGGTAGGAGCGGGGAATTGTGGGTCCAATTAAGGGCACGGCCAAGGCGGTCCCAAAGCACAAAGGTTGTGTTAGATATAGGGGAAAGATTATTTGAGAGCGACCTGGATTGTTTGGGAATCCATATTTGTGTATATAGATCTCTTCCTGCAAGATCACATTCCAGTTGGACCCAGAGTTTCGAGGACTTGTGGTGTTTCCAGTCTGAGATCCTGGTTAGTATAATGGCCATGAAGTAAGACTTAATGTCAGGGAGGGCGAGACCTCCATCTTTTTTTTTCCTGTATAAAAGCTTTCTGGCAACCCTAGGGCTTTTCCTGTTCCAGATGTATTTACAGAGCAAAGAGGTAATTATATTGAAGAAGCCTGGGGGTACACCAAAAGGGATCATTTGGAAGGTAAAGAGAATTCTGGGCAAGATGTTCATTTTCACCACACTAATTCTGCCCATCCAGGAATGGGCCAGCTGGGTCCAATCCTGGATGTCTTTCCTAATAGAATTTAGTAGGGGAATGTAGTTGAGTCTGAACAAGGTATGGAGAGATGGAGTGAGATAAATGCCAAGATATTTTAGGGAATTGTGCTGCCACTTAAAGGGGAAGGATGGTTTAAGAGATGTCACTAGAGGGGGCGGGAGGGATATGTTCAAAATTTCCGATTTAGATAAATTAATCTTGAAGTTAGAAATGGCGCTGAATAGTTTGAAGGCTTCCATTAAGTTGGGGAGGGAAATGAGGGGTTGTTGTATGTAAAATAGGATATCGTCTGCATATGCAGCATACTTGTGTTCTCGGGGGCCTACTTTTATGCCATGAATGCTAGGATTGTTGCGAACCGAGGTTAGGAAGGGCTCTAAGGAGAGGGCGAAAAGGATAGGGGATAGGGGGCAACCTTGGCGGGTACCATTGTGAAGGGTGAAAGGGGCACTAAGGGATCCATTGATTTTTAATTGGGCTGTGGGATGTTGGTATAATGCAGCTATTCGGGAAAGCATAGAGGGCCCTAGCCCTAGATGCGAGAGTGTCGCCATGAGATAGTCCCAGTCCACCCTATCAAACGCTTTTTCGGCGTCCGTGGACAGCAGAAGGGTGGGCTGGGACTTGGAGCGTACGTAAGAGATTAGAGATAGCGTCCTGAGTGAGTTATCACGTGCCTCTCTGCCGGGAATGAACCCAGTTTGGTCTTGGGACACCCACTGAGGTACAAAGGGGAGCAGTCTAAGTGTGAGCACTTTAGCATAGAGTTTGGCATCTATGTTTAGGAGGGATATTGGCCTGTAGCTACCGCAAAGACTTGGGTCCTTTCCTGGTTTGGGGATGACGATTTCACGAGT
The DNA here is from genome assembly GCA_018402905.1 of Glandirana rugosa. Taxonomy (NCBI): domain Eukaryota; kingdom Metazoa; phylum Chordata; class Amphibia; order Anura; family Ranidae; genus Glandirana; species Glandirana rugosa. Next base: position 199,901 of record BLSH010081686.1, read on the forward strand.
GTGAATCTGACGAGGGGAAACATGGAGTCACCCACAGGGTTCTGGTTTGACCCAAGTAAGGGCCGTCTCTCCGTGCACTATTGAGTGAGTCCTGCGATAGAGATTAGAGAATGCATGCGAGGTTCAGGGTCGGGTGGGAAGACGACAGGTGCCTGCGGCTTTTTCGCAAACTATCCCACCTGACCCTGATAGAGTACCGCTGTGAGAGCGTAGATCCCGATCCCGGGAGATACGAAAGGGCTTATCGACGTAATATGG
>BLSH010081686.1:223515-241281 GCA_018402905.1 Glandirana rugosa
CGCCCGGGAGGACATATGTTTTCGACCAAAGAAGCCTTACTAAAATCAATCACAAAACAGGTAAAAATCCTACCCGGTCATAAAGAGGTGTTAAAAGAGATGGAAGGATATAACGGACAATATAGGCCACTATTTTTCATAAGGTAGGAAGAAAAATAAGGACAGAAAAAACGGGCGGCAGTTCCGCCGAACATCACCTTGGGGAAATCTCAACTCGCTTGGAGACCTTCAAGCCCAAGACGACCAGGCAGGCTTGAAGCCCTGTTTCAGGCCCAGGCCCAGGCCTGCCTTGGGCTTGCTAGCGTTGTCCGTGCGATCGTTCGGGTTCCGTCCGGACCCGGACCCGGACTTTGTCCCGAAGTTCGGACGGACCAGCAGAACCCGAACTTCCAGAGGTTCGCTCAACTCTAAAGGGGTTCCACTACAAGCCGCCTTGACGGCGGGCAAAAAAGACAGGAATAAAAAGAAGGATGGAATACTTTTTATCACCGGATATAACAGGCAATATAGGAAGGTAGAGAAAATTGTGGAGAAATACTGGCCCATCCTAAAAATGGACAAAACACTAACTAAAATCATTCCGAAGAAACCAGCTTTTGTATACAGGAGGGCCCGCAATTTGAGGGTTTGTCTAGTTCATAACATCATCAATCCTCCAGGAGAAGTAAAACTATTAGGAGATATGAAGGGATTTTATAGATGTGGAAGGTGTCTCCCATGTAGAATGACTAAAACCCAACCTAGGAAGAAAGAAGAATTCAAATCCTCAACCAATAAGAGATTGTATCAGATAGAGAAGCTTATCACATGCAACAGCACTCACGTGACATATGTGCTGGAATGCCCTTGCCATTTACAATATGTGGGTAGAACCACCAGGCCGCTACACAAAAGGATAGCGGAACATGTAAGGAACATTAAAAAGGGCTACCCCAAACATAACCTATCTAGACATTTTGATGAGGTACATCAAAGAGACCCCAGAAAACTGATATTTTTTGGGATAGACAAAGTAAAAGAGAATTGGAGAGGCAGTAATAAGAAAATAGAGGTTTCCCAAAATGAAACACGATGGATCTACCTTTTGGAGAGCCTCAGACCTAAAGGATTGAACGTAGATATTGATCTCAATTGTTTTATCTCCAATTTTTAAAGAACAGTTCCCCTCTCTTTTTTACATATTTTACATCATGTATTATCCCAGGATGACCACTCATTTATAAACATAAAACTTTATGGCTTTTTAATAGTTCTTATCCATATCTTGGACCTTCTCATCCACATCTGAAGAATCTGTATATTAGGATTTTAGAATTTTTTATATCAGAATTTTTACATTTTTTCAGTATTTTCTTATCATTATAAATTTATTTATCCCAACTGTATGTCTCTTCCACTCCATGTACAATTGTGTTGATTTTAGACCCCTTCTTTTATCATAGCCCTCTCATCCACATCACTCTGTGATTTCTCTAAATGACCCATGTGAAGTTACTCATAATCCTTCATGGACTTCTCATTGGTGACGCATATTCTCATATACAGCTTATGAATACATCCAGATATCCTGTTATACTTAATATCTCCTTTTACGTAACATAGTGGTAACACTTTTATAGTTTTTACCCATGTACCTTTTTAAATGTTATACTCCACTCTGAATCGATGATTTTATTTCAGAAATTCCAACTTAGAACATGAATTTTTAATCTGTAGCCTTCTCATCCACATCACTTTTTTACGCAACATAGTGGTAACAGTTTTTACCCATGTACCTTTTAAATGTTGCACTCCACTCTGAATCGATGATACTACTTCAGAATTTTAACTTAGAACATGAATTTTTTATCTTTAGCCTTCTCATCCACATCATTTTAAATGCTCCATATTATTCCGGTTAAGCTTCTAATTACTCCCTATATATTCATTTTGTCCTTCTTTTAGGCTTATATAGATTTCTTATTGGCAATTAATCAATGGCCTTTTCATCCACATCACTTTTTACAACAAGCACCACTTTAACCCCATGGGAATCCGACACAGTTATCGGAATCGCATACTGACCAGCCTTCTCATACACATCCTTATACCATTCTTACCCATAGGAATCCGACACAGCTATCGGAATCGCATATTGACCAGCCTCTCATCCACTTCCTTACATCATTCCAAGTAATATGAATCCACGGGCAACCATTATTTATACCTATACTGGTATCCCATTTGAATATCCTTTTTACCACTTAGCCTTCTCATCCACATCTTTCACTCATTTTTAAGTATTTTACGGACAACCATTTTTCTCCACATACCTACTTGGTAACTTACTTGCGGAAATAAGACTATCATATCTTAATATATGTATTTTCGAATGTAATTGTTTTTATTTCATTTACCACATTGCACCACCCTGTTTTATTGCACTTATCTTATGTCTTAATATACATAGTACAAGATTTGCAGCAAATAGAAATATAAATTGTTTTTTCTGACATTCTCATCCACATCATGACCCCAGAAAAGAGGCTTTTTATTGGTGAGGAAGGTTGGATCTCCTCCCCCCATTCCTTCTCTAATGACACACGAAAACACCGCCCTACATACACATGATTGGATCTCCTCCAAAACTCCACCCATTACGTTGGATACTTAAATACACTCAAAGCAAGCTTTTGGCCATAGCCTCAGAAGACGTCTAGCAGACGAAACGCGTCAGGCGCGGCAAGCTTGCACACCAAACCTTTGTCCACTTAAGCCCACAGCAGCAACGAGCAAACTCCTAACTGAGGAGCGCAAGACAGAGGAAGGAAGGGAGATCTAGCCTTCCTCAAACGGGCATAGCCCGCGTTCTTGGCTTACTGCTGTGTCAGTTTTTTGGACTCCAGCACGCATGAGTGCTTTTTATAAGCTTTTTTATGTACTTTACTTTTTGAATAAATTATCCTCAAAATACTACACTATCCTGGATCCTTTTTTCCTTATCTAAACATCTGAACGAGGACCATCTGGGAAAGAGGGACTGGACTCATCAAGGACTGAACCACACAGGAACACCCGGGAGGAGGAATCCACCTTGAGGGGAAAGGACCACAGCACACCGGAGAAACGCCATTAAAGACCCCATTTACCAAAGGCGCATCACCCCTGCAGGGGTATGAAGATTCTGGTAAGTGAGGGCACATGCGGGGAGCACCAGTGAAGTCACCATCTTTCGTGATAGATGACACAAATGAAGTCACTGTTTGAATACAGCATATGATTATTGGATACACCTGTATTTTATTTTATTTATTGGTCTACACATTCCATATAAAACACCCAGAAGAATCCACACGTCAAGGCGGCTTGTAGTGGAACCCCTTGCTTAAGGAACGCCAACTTTTCAAAATTTTTAAGGACACCATATTCACGGACCGGACACGGACTTTTACGGACATTTTCCTTAATGTTTTTTACCTCACAACTTTATGATCACCCATTTATAGAGACACTTTTTATTCACCTAAACACTTTCACTCCATTGAATATATATCTAGTGTGTTGGTACACAGTTTTACAGATTTTTTACTGACACTTTTACGAACATTTTTACGGACGGTTTACGGACCTGTTTTAAGATCTACTCTCTCAGTGTGTATTTTGACTTTTATATGAACTATATGAATTTTACACATTGTATTTATCAGGCTTAGATACCCACGTTTATATAGTGACAGCGCCATCTCCTGACTTACTGGTTTTAACCTCCTCAATTGACCTGAAGCAATGGGTACAGGCTTCTCACTCTGATGGAAACACCCTTGACCTTGTATTCTCCTACCTATGCGCTCCATGCAACTTCTCCAATAATACTTTTCCTCTCTCCGACCACCACCTTATTCGTTTTTATCTCTCCCTGTCTTCCACCACCTTTCCCTCCAATCGCCTAACCACCACCCGTAGAAACCTTTGCCCCTTCACCCCTTCTCTCCTCTATTCTGCTACCAACCACGTCTATGAAAAAATCTCTCCCCCGTCCTGCCCCAACCAAGCCACATCCATCTATAATAAATCCCGGTCCTCCACCCTGGATGAGCTCGCTCCCCTCACAACACACAGAATTAGACCTCAACACCTATAACCCTGGCAAACAGATGACACCAGAAATCTCAAAAAACTTAGCCCTGCTCTTGAGCATCCGTGGCACAAGACTAAGTCTCTCAAAGACTTCAACCAATACAAATCTGCCCTACGTAAAAACAATTCTTGCCTCCACACTGCCAAGCAAACCTATTTAACCAATCTTATTAACACCTTCTCATCCAGTCCCGTCAACTCTTTTCTACCTTCAACTCTCTACTTTGTCCCCCACTGCCTCCACCCACTAACTCACTCACTGCACAGGAAATTGCTAAACACTTCAAAACTAAGATGATGCAATTCGTGATGAAATCTCCACTCTACAGGTATCTCCCCCAGTTCAGATCCCACATCAACAGGTACAACTGACACTCCCCTTATTCAAACCTGCTACTATAGATGAAGTTGCTAAACTCCTTTCTAATGCCCACTTAACCACCTGTCCCCTAGACCCTATTCCCTCTCAAATACTAAAGTCACCCTCGGACTCTATCCTACACTCTCTAACTCACATCTTCAATCTCTCCATCTTTTCTGGCATCTTCCCCAATGCTCCAAAACATGCATTGGTCACCCCCATACTTAAAAAGCCAACCTTGGACCCTATCAATCTTAACAATCTATGCCCTATCTCCTTGCTCCCCTTTTCCTTTAAGCTCCTTGAAAGCCTTGTCTACAACCAATTGAGCGAACACCTCATTAAGAATAACCTTCTTGATCCCCTGTAAACTAAATTTCGCCCTCAACGCTTCACAGAAACTGCTCTTCTAAAACTTACAAATGACCTACTAACCACAAAAACCAATGGACATTATTCTGTACTCCTACTTCTGGACCTTTCGGCTGCCTTTGATATAGTTGACCACCCCCTCCTCCTCATAAACCTTTACTCTGTGATTGTGCTCTTCAGTGGCTCTCATCCTACCTATCCCAACGCACCTTCGGTGTCACTTATTCTACTTCCTCCTCTCCACTTCCCTTCTTTGTTGGGGTCCCCCAAGGTTCTGTTCTTGGACCTCTCTTATTTTCAATCTACACCTCTTCCCTGGGTCAGCCTCACACGGGTTTCAATATCATTTCTATGCTGACGACACTCAAATCTACCTCTCCACCCCTCAGCTCACTCCATCAGTCTCCTCACGCATCACTAACTTACTAACAGACATATCTGTCTGGATGTCACACCACTTCCTCAAATTCAACTTGTCCAAAACCGAGCTCATAATATTTCCTCCCCCACGTGCCTCTTCCCCTGACTTCTCTGTCAAGAGCAATGGCACAACCATGCACCCGTCCCCACATGTCAGGGTGCTAGGTGTTATCCTGGACTCTGAACTCTACTTTTGTACTTTTGGCCCCACATCCAATCACTTTCCAAAGCTTGCCGCCTCAACCTCCGCAACATCTCTAAACTTCGTCCTTTCCTAACCAATGCAACCACAAAGCTCCTGATTCACTCTCTGGTTATCTCTCGTCTTGACTACTGCAACTCTCTCCTCATTGGCTTACCTTTAAACAGACTATCCCCCCATCAGTCAATCATGAATGCCGCTGCCAGACTCATCCAACTTACAAACTGCTCAGCGTCTGTTACCCCTCTCTGCCAATCCCCCCACTGGCTGCCACTCTCCCAACAAATTAAATTCAAAATACTAACAATAAGTTACAAAGCCATCCACAACTCTGCCCCAGCTACATCACTAACCTAGTCTCAAAATACCAACCTAATCATCCTCTTAGTTCCTCCCAAGACCTCCTGCTCTCTAGTTCCCTCATCACCTCCTCTCATATTTGCCTCCAGGACTTCTCCTGAGCCTCTCCCATCCTCTGGAATTCCCTACCCCAATCTGTCAGACTGTCTACAAATCTATCCACTTTTAGGCGATCCCTGAAAACTTTTCTCTTCAGAGAAGCCTATCCTGCCTCAGCCTAACAACTACACTTTTTATTTTCTCCATCAGCTCATCCACCACAGTTATTACCCTTTCGTATCACTTGACGATCCCTCCTAGATTGTACGTTCTAATGAGCAGGGCCCTCTTATTCCTCCTGTATTGAATTGAATTGTATTGCAATTGTACTGTCTGCCCTAATGTTGTAAAGCGCTGTGCAAACTGTCGGTGCTATATAAAACCTGTAGAATAATCAATCAGATGCACCTGATCTGAAAGAACCACCATTACAACCCAGGGGAACTTTGCCTATAGAGAAAGCCAGCCGCCAAACATAGGAACATAGGTGAAAAAAGGAAAGGGGACAAAAGGAGAAAAGAAGGGGGGAAAAAGGTGAAAAAAAGGGGAAAGAAAAGGGAAAAAGGGGGGAAATATATAAATAAAGACCAACAGATCTGACACTTTTGACACTTTTTTGGGACCAATGACATTTATACAGCGATCAGAGCTTTAAATAGCCACTGATTACTGTATAAATACCACTGGCAGGGAAGGGGTTAAAATGTAGGGGGCGATCAAGGGGTTAAGTGTGTTCACTCACTGTGTTCTAACTGTGGGTTGGGTTGACAGGGGCATGACAGATCTAACTGTTCTCGATCACTGGGAACAGTAGATCTGTGTCATGTCCCCTGACAGAATGGGGATCCGCCAAGTTTACATTGGCAGATCCCTGTTCTGCCTCTGTAACAGGTGTTTGCTGGTCGATGGCGGACATCGAGTCTGTCCGACCCGTGGGCATGCTCGCGCAGCAGGCGCGCGTGCATCGGCGGTGGCATGCTTCTGCCCATAACTGCTCCTGCGTGAGCCGCCATACGGCTATGGCAATTTGTGCAGGAGAGCCGACCTGCCACTGTATACTATACGGCGGCTGGTCGGCAAGCGCTTAATCTCAGTATAAATATGGCTGTTCTGTGAAGTCCTAAGAGATTTGTTAGAGAACCTTAGTGAACATACAGCATCATGAAGGCCGAGGAACACACCAGACAGGTCAGGGATACAGTTGTGGAGAAATTTAAAGCAGTGTTAGGTTATAAAATAATATCACAAGCTTTGAACATCTCACGGAGCACTGTTCAATCCATCATCTGAAAATGAAGAGTATGGCACAACTGCAAACCTACCAAGACATGTCCGTTCACCTAAACCGACAGACCAGGCAAGGAGAGCATTAATCAGAGAAGCAGCCAAGAGGCCCATGGTAACTCTGGAGGAGCTGCAGATATCCATAGCTCAGGTGGGAGAACCTGTCCACATGACAACTATTAGTCGTGCACTCCACAAATCTGGCCTTTATGGAAGAGTGGCAAGAAGAAAGCCATTTTTGAAGGAAAGCCATAAGAAGTCCTGTTTGCAGTTTGTGAGAAGCCATGTGGGGTACACAGCAAACATCTGGAAGAAGATGCTCTGGTCAGATCAGACCAAAATTGAACGTTTTGACCTAAAAGGAAAATGCTATGTGCGGCAGAACACACCATCCCCACTGTGAAACATGGTGGTGGCAGCATCATGTTGTGGGGATGCTTTTCTTCAGCAGGGGCAGAGAAGCTGGTCAGAGTTGATGGGAAGATGGATGGAGCCAAATACAGGGCAATCTTAGAAGAAAACCTGTTAGAGTCTGCAAAAGACTTGAGATTGTGGCAGAGGTTCACCTTCCAGCAGGACAAGGGCCCTAAACATACAGCCAGAGCTACAATGGAATGGTTTAGATCAAAGCATATTCATGTGTTAGAATGGCCTAGTCAAAGTCCAGATCCAAATCCAATTGAGAATCTGTGGCAAAACTTGAAAATTGCTGTTCACAGACGCTCTCCATCTAATCTGACAGAGCTTGAGCTATTTTGCAAAGAAGAATGGGCAAAAATGTAACTCTCTAGATGTGCAAAACTGGTAGAGACATACCCGAAAAGACTTGCAGCTGTGAGTGCAGTGAATGGTGGTTCTACAAAGTATTGACTAAGGGGGGGGGGGGGGGTGGGGGGCTGAATACAAATGCATGCCACACTTTGCAGGTATTTATTTGTAAGAAATCTTTAAAACCATTTATCATTTTCCTCCCACTTCACACTTATGTGCCACTTTGTGTTTGTCAATCACATAAAACCCCAATAAAATACATTTAGGTTTTTGGTTTTAACATGACAAAATGTGGACAATTTCAAGGAGTATGAATACTTTTTCAAGGCACTGTATGCTTACATGAACCTGCTACAAATCCTAATATGGTCCATGTAAATGTTCAAATTTAGTCTTACTCTGCTTTGTTTAGTGCATGCTTAGACAGATTAATTCTGCTGCTTTTCCTCCAGTTGGACTAATTTATAATTGTTTTCTGTCGGCATAAGTTTTGACATAATATCCAACCTGGATGGAACCAATGAGTGGCCACTTTCATTTGGATGGTCAACTTCTTGGTGGATATTGTTTGGAAGTGCATCAGATCCAAAAAAATAAATAAATAACAATAACTGGACGGGGTTTTAATATTTGTCTATTCTATCCTAAACCAAAAGAAAATATTTAGCTATGCATTCTTTTAAGCCAAAGTCCAACCTGGGAATAAAACCGAAGAATGACATTCCAACAGCTGTTAAAAATTAAAAAAAGCAACTTCGGCTACAATGATCACCATATCTCCAGCACTTTTCCCCTCATATTCACCTGCACAGCAATGGATAATAGAGCTACCCAGCACTTACCAAAATGAACTTAAAAAATGTAATGTGGCCATTTTGAAAAAGAGGTCCCTCGTGGCTCCAAAACATCAATGTATGTTTGCGTCCACATTTTTTGCTGTCATAATTGCAACATGACCTCAGCACTCTATCCAAAAAAAGCATATTTAATTGTAAAGTCATTTGGCTCAGTAAACACACAAAGCTACATCACTATCTTGCCCAATGCCCCCTAACAGCTGCAATGTGAAGAAACCTAAAAGAAACTCACTTAAGAGAGCAAATACATTTATATTATTTTAAAAATGTACCGTATATACTCGAGTATAAGCCGAGGTTTTCAGCACATTTTTTATGCTGAAAAAGCCCCCCTCAGCTTATACTCGAGTGAGTAACTGGAGTAACCTTGTGTGTGTGTGTCTGTGTTTATATGTTTGTGTATATATATGTGTGTGTGTGCTTCTTTCTGCTGCCTCCCTGTGTACTCTCCACCCCCCCTGTACTTTTTCCTGGCCCCGTGCTCTTTCATGGCCTCTCCCCTTGTCCCCACAGATCTACAGGGTCCCCCCTCCCCTCTCCTGCCAGCTGCTGCAGGATATCTGTCAGGATGAAGCCTTTTCTGTTTTTGAAATTTAGCAATAGCTGCTGCATTTCCCACTCTAGGCTTATACTTGAGTAAATACGTTTTCCCAGTTTTTTGTGGTAAAATTTGGTGCCTTGGCTTATATTCAGGTCGGCTTATACTCAAGTATATACGGGTATATTTGATTTAATTTGGAGTTCATCTTCTTTACCTTTCTCCTCTCTCATCAGAATGTTTAAGTAGAGTTCTGCTTCAAGTCTATTAATGTGTATTCATGATGTATACTTTAAAGTGCATTATTTTTTCCTTTTTTTTATTTATTTATTTATTTATTTTTATAAAACGTATAGCGAGCCCTGCATATAAATTCTTTCCTTTACTGAATGGAATCCGCTTTGCAAAACACCTACAATTATTAGTTTTATAGCTATGGAAAGCTATTTGGAAATGTGCTAGCAGTAGACAGATGCGATAAAATAAAATTTGCTTGAAGTATTATGTTTGTATTACATAGTTCTTCTTCTTGTCATTTGCAGTCCATGAGCAAATGTGTTTTATTTTAATGTATACTCCAGAGAAGCCAAATGATAGTATATAAAATACTTTTTAAAACCCATAATATCAAGAATAAGATCCCTTTTAAAATAATAAAAATATTTATGTTGTATGTTTGGTATAAAAGTACAATATAATCACATTCTCTTTCTTTCAATATACTGTAAATGTTATTTCCAGAACAACAGGTAAACTCCTGGTCACCCTTCCAATTCTGAAAATTGTAACTGCCAGATTGGTAGGTAGGGTGGAGACCTACAGAGGTCTTGTTTGAATACAACTTAACTCACATATGCAATTTTTAAATGAGATCAACACCCTTACCCACGCCCCTATACATAAGAAAACATCAGAATCAGAACTGCATATGGCCTGTCGTTTTGGGTATGACCTTCGTATTTTGACCACATGCCCATTTCACTACTACACAGTACTCGTGCCACATTGATGGCAATCGCCTGTATTCTGAACACAAGCTTGTAAATCTGTGGTACCATTCTTTGCACCAGTGCACCTTTCCATTGTCCAAGTGGCTTTCTCAAAAGAAAATCTGTGTCATATCCACTACATAGTGCCACCTTATCAAAGGGCAGACTTTTTCCCACATCAGTGAAATCCCTCATTCTTAACCTCATATCACCATAACATAGTGTAGATCTCTAAAAACCTTTTTGCATAAATACTGATCTTGGTAAATACTTAAAAATTGCTCTTAACAAGTGCTGTCTGTAATATCCCACTAAAACCAATTATGCTGAAAGCTGCACTTCAAAGTAATAGCTGGAGAATGAAAGTTTTAGTCTGATTGGTTTCTTTGGGGCTATACATTTAGTTCTTATTGAAATGCTTTGATGAATGGGTGATGACAGTCTAAAGCATTGATTAGAGAGGACATGCAGAAATAAACATTATTTGGTGTGAGACCCCTAACAAATGATATGGTAACTTACTCTACAAAGTTAAAGACTTTCTGCTAAAGAAGCCTGTTCAGCTAGATGTCTAGCTAAACTGGATTTAAACAATTTGACTATAGGTGTATATGATTTGACTATGCAGACAAACTTGTATTCCTGTGTACTCAATATCTGAACTTTTTTTCATTGTAAGCCGTTGATAGTGATGATCCATACTGCACTGGGTTCGGTTTGAGCAGGGTGCGAGAAATTGCAAGGAAGTTTGACTGCTGAACCCGAACCCCACTAATATGGGAACTGGAACTTTCAAATTAAAAATGCCAATATTTGGCCTAGAGTGGTGTTTTTTAAAATGCTTAAAGTTTAAAATTAGAAATGTTTGATTCCTTTAAATAACATGCCTAGAGGATGAACTGATCCCACCTGGGATAGGCACATCTCTGTGATATACAGTAAGTGCTTGCAGCACAACTGAAATTTACAAAGCAAAGAAAAATATGTTTTAACAATGTTGGCAAATGTTTTTAATAGCTTCTTTTGAGAAAAAAGAACACAGACTCCTCCAAGGGTGTGCTATGCTACGTATTCTGAGGTACCATTTTTTTAAATACTGGCAATGAATGTCAATTTAAACTATATCGTTTTTTTTTCTTTGTAAATGTAATTTTTGTTGCAGCACATCCTACAGCGGAAATGAAAAAAAATGCAGAGTCCCCCCAAAACACATACCAGACTCTTTGAGTTTGGTATGGATTTTAAGTGGTTAAAAAAGTGTGAGGTCCCCTAGAAAATCTATACCAGACCCTTAATCTGAGCATGCAATGCAGCCTGGCTGGCCAAAAAAGGGAAGGAACACTTGTGCCCCCCTGCTTAATCAGACCAGGCCGCAAAATCCTGCTCCTCACAACCTTGACCAATGGTTGTGCGGGCCTACATGAAGGGGCTTATCAGAATCTGGAAGCCCTCTTCAATAATAAAAGACACTGGAGCCGATGTGCATGTCCAGTGGCCATGATGTCCGCCGGCTAGCCACGATTGCTCTCCAGAGAGACAGAATGAAGGTCTGTCAAGGTAAACAGATAGATCTCCCCACTATCAGGGTAGTAGAGAGATCTGCTGTTCCAAGTACTCCAGAACAGAGATCTATCTCTACTCCCTATCAGCCCAGACCCCACAGTTAGAAACACCTCCGTAGGGAACGTTTAACCCCTTGATTGCCCCCTAGTGTTAACCCCTTCCCTGCCAGTGACATTTACACAGTGATTAGTGGCTATTTTTAGCTTTGATCGCTGTATAAATGTCATTGGTCCCAAAAACATGTCAAAAGTGTCCAATTTATCCACCAGAATATTGCAGTCCCATTAAAAAAATCACAGATCACTGCCATTACTAGTAAAATAAATACATAAATAAATAAAAATGCCATAAATCTATCCCCTATTTTGTGGACGCAATATCTTTTGTGCAAACCAATCAATATACGCTTTTTGCGTTTTTTTTTACCAAAAATATGTAGAAGAATACATATTGGCCTAAACTGAGAAAGAAATTCTTTTTTTGCATTTTTTTTCAAAATTGTTGCGCTTTTTTTGTTTATAGCGCAAAAAATAAAAACCGCAGAGGTGATCAAATACCACTAAAAGAAAGCTCTATTTGTGGGGAAAAAAAGTATATAAATTTTGTTTGGGTACAACGTCGCATGACCAGGCAATTGTCAGTTAAAGCGACGCAGTGCGTATTGCAAAAAGTGGAAAGGGGTAAATCCTTCCGCGGCTGAAGTGGTTAACATAACATTGTTTTCTCATCATATATGGCTGCAAGTATGGCCGCAACTGAAAAAGAATTGGACTGGGGATTTGCAACAGGATAGAACATAGAGGTATGTCAGTGGTACCATTTATGAAATTGAAACAGCAGAGTGCTCTTAACATACACAGGGTTGTTACCAGGGGAGGGCTATGATCTTTCAGCCTGGCCCTTTCATTGTGGGAATAATTTCTAAAAAGTATAATGCACAAAGTGTGCCAAACTGCAAGAGTGATAGGTGGCTATGTTGAAATGGGGGCATTCTTATTAACAGCATGATTTATTGTAAAACAAATTTTAACCTATGTATGTTAAAAAGATGTATTGTGAGGATTTAATTGTAAAAGAGGGAGTACTTTACGGGCTGAATAAAATGGCTAAAACCATGCCATCACAAAACATTCTCGTTAATTACCTTCCTTTAACAAATGAGTATGAACATCTCAGAGTCGCAAAGGATGAAGAGCCTAAAAAATTGCAGGTCTGAACAGGAGCAGATATCTATATAATACTCAGCAGTTGCCACTGACTGCAGTCTGATTGATGTCCCATTTGGGTAGTATGGCCATGAGCCCAACATATGTTTTTTTTCAATAAACAAATGGGAAATTGCAACTCTGTTCCCTTGTCTGGTCCCCCCTGGTTGTTACACTTTCAATAAATGTGCTTTATTTATCAATAAATTATTGTCTAACAGCCCTATGTGTAGACTTTTAAAACCAGTGTTTACAAGCGAATAAGAAGACAACTTTACACTAAACATGTCATAAGCCTTCACTTAAAGTGGACCTTTCCTAAAACAATAAAAACACAGTTGCATGTAGCTCTGCATGATTAACAAAAAAAGATGAACTATTGTAAAATACTGTTTTTCTTAAATAAATTTACAATATAGCCTCTTTTCTCTGTCATGAGGCATTGGTCAACAGTGCCTTCCCGGTAGCTGTTACAATTAAAGTAAGCTTGGGAAGAACTTAATTGTCTATAATTTACAATGGCTTCAAAATCTGACTGTTGGTGGTGTAATGTCACTTATGTTGCTGTAGCCATAGCAACATATAAACAATTGCAAACAGCACCAGATCTTGAGTAGCGAATGTACAAAGTCATACGCTTACGTCATTGGTGGGCAAGCAAGAATACGGAAGAAGTTAGCCACTGATAATGTCCAAATGGTCAAAATTAAGATGAGAACACAGAAACGTAGGAGGCAAGTACTGATACTTGCCCCCCCTCCCTTAAGCCACATAAAAGAAAGATCATCAAATCCCCATATAAAGACAGATGAAATTATAAGTAAATTCTATCATATCACATACTTTTGAAGATAGAGATCAATTATTTTAAAAAGAAACTACTCATTTCCATGGTTGCAGGCTTATGAAGAAAGATCAGGAAAGAGGCAACAGTTTTTTTTTGATTCATACACTCTCTCAGATCACTTAAATTAGGTAAGACTTTTAGGGTGCTAAGTATAAATTTTAGACCATATGGTAACATATTACTATTGTATTTTATTACATCCGTGGGATGGCCTGCCTATGTGCCGTGACTTCCGGGCGGTCTGGGGGCACTTATGCATCCATACGGATGGGTGCTGCAGCTCTCTGCTGCACCCTAGGTGTCCCCGGCTGTTTCCCTTGGTGTGCTTCGGCCCGTTGGCTCTGCCCCCCCTGCCCCCATATGGGCGTATGTATTTTGCTGCGGCTTTTCCGTGCATGCTTTCGCTCGCTGGGAGGTATGGGGATTGTGGTCTCCGGGATGGTGCTCATCCTCGGCGCATGCGCGAGGGCGCCTGCTTGTCCGAGCGCGCACTGGCGACGTCACACGCCGGGCACGCAAATTGCCCCTTATATAGTTTATCTTCGGTCCATTCCAGCTCATGGACGGTCTGCCTGCTCACTGTGTACCTCAGGTTTACTTTATATCAATGGGATTCACATGCTGGATGTATATGTCAGCATGTGTTATCCTCTGTATTCCTCTTGGCTGTTGTTTTGTTTTCATACTTGTGGTTAGAAGAGAGTTTTTCTCTCAAGTCTGGTATATATGCCAGTGCTTTAGATTTTTATTATTAGCCTCTCTATTTTTGGAGTGGCCTTGCTAGTGCATTGTGATGTACCTTTGCATTATCCTATTCCCTTTGTCTGTACACCCATTAAAATTTGTTATTTTTATATTTATTTTTATTTTCTAGCTAATTTCATGTTTTTGTTCATTTCAGTCTTTAACCTATATGATCTGTAAGGATTATTCCTTATTCTGTTTTTTTACATATTTTTCTAGTATTTACTACACATATTTCCATTTTGGCAAGGAAGATCTTTCCTGCAAGTCTGCTCTTTGATAGGGGCTGACTATTTGTAAGTCTATAAATCTCATTTAAACTTTAAAAACATATTTTATTTTTTTTTCATACAGACACAATTTTTCATATATATTTTATATTTTTTTTATACTAGCTGGAGCAATTTGTGGCAATTTGTGGATGTGCAGTGTCCCCCCTCCCGGTGTGGCGTGTGGCGCTGGGCGAGTTGCCTGACGTTTGGGGTCCGGGCGGAGGTTTGAACTGGTTGAGGTGAATGTCTCATTTCTTGGGCTGAGGAACAATTACAGGCATTCTTTATATCATGTTGTATTCATATTTTTCTTCATTATTTTCATATTATTCAGGTGTAGGCGAAACATGTCGGACGTCAATTTACACCCATGATCGTTACAATAAGTATTGTACCCCACCTCAACACCAATGTCTGTAAAAAAAAATTATGCTATTTTTAAACTTAAACTCCTGCCTTGATTGAGTACTTGAGTACTTTTTATCCAATCATACTAAATAAATGCTGATTTTATCCTATATTCTTTTTTGTTACCAATTTTTGTATTGCACCGCTATAATCCCGATTATTCCTGCTCCCTCCCCTCCCTATCCCCAATTCCCCTGCCTTTTTACTTCTTTTCCCTCCCTATCCCCATTTGTCCCATTACATTTTGCAACTTTAAATAATTATTTCCCAAAAATTATTGAATGAAGAAAATGTCTAGGTTATACCATGTAATATGTAAATAAATCATGAATTCCTTGCTCCCAACATGTACAGACATATATTCTAATCAGTTAAAAACTTACATAGAGAATAAAAACAAAGTAAATAGATGATGTGACTCAATTGAATCTCATTGAGTCACATCATCTATTTACTTTTTAGCTTTTAGTATAGACTAGAAAAACTTAGGCCTTATTCACACTTAGGAATTTGGAATTCCAAATTGTGCTAAAATCATGGCAAAAAGTGCATTTGGGTGCTATTCATTCTTAATGGCACCTTGAATGTGGTGCATATTTGCCATGATCAACAACAAAACACGTGTGAAAAAACTTGCACAAAGTTCATCCCCCAAAAAGGCACAGGAGTTCTTTTGCCAGACTATCCTGCAAAGGGCTGCCCCTATGCGCAACTCATGGAAATGTGTGTAGACCCCCCCTCCAAAAAAATCACATGTGTTCCCACTATGCAAAATGTCTATAGGGCCTAAAATTTAGGGCAGCCATATATGGATCGAGATTCAGTTGGTTTAGCAAAGACCAGGCAAATTTCAATCCATGTATGGTTAGGCTGATTGTACAGAAGTCTACCAATCAAATGATCAGTGCCGCTAGCTATGGGTGGCAGTAGGGATAGGCCCACGGTCGCGTTCGCCCGTTTGTCTAATGTAGCCCCATAATGTATTGCGTGCAGATGGCATGCACAGCTCTTCCCCGTTGGGAGGGCTCCCGCTGTCTGCCCGCTGTTTGTTTTGACAGATTATTTATATGGCAGGGCAAGGCCACTCGGCGACGTAAGCGAGCGACCCCCCCTTCTGACATCATGTGACGTCAGAGGGGACAGGTCACACGTGTACGTCACCAAGTGGCCCCGTCCTGCCATATAAATAAACTGTCACAACAAACCAAGCTCAGTCAGTGGGAACCCTCCCATGGAGGAGGAGCTGTTGCGGCTTTTTTTTTTTTTTCGGGTCCGTCGATCGCCATGATTGATGATGGATTACAATGGGGACACTTATTTTTATTTTTTAATAAAGGACTTGTCCCTAATTGTCTCCTGTGGTTTTTCTTTTTTGACACTTTTTGGTGAAGTAGTAGGGGTACGATGTACCCGATACTAATTTACATAGGGGGGTCGGGATCTGGGGGCTTCCAGATTCTGATAAGCCCCCCGCCTGCAGACCCCCTCAACTACAACCCATGGGAACAAGGTGCTTTAGGGTGGGGGGCGCAGAGCCCCCCTGCCCCAAAGCATCCATACTCCCCATGTTGAGGGCATGTAGCCTGGTACGGTTCAGGAGGGGGGGCACTTGCTCATCCCCCCCATCCTGGCCGGCCAGGCTGCATGCTCGGATAAGAGTCTGGTTTAGATTTTGGGGTGATCCCACGTCAAAGTTTTTTTAAATGTTGGCGCACATTTTTCAGTGATTTTTATGTACATTGCCGGGAGTCAGCAATACATTACAGCCGCAAATTTAAATGACAATTTTTCCTTCACGAATGTCATTTTGCTCTGGCACTGTTCTAAACATCACAGAGATGTGCCCTTTACCAGGCAGGCTAAGGGACCCCCACAAGCACATTATTTAACCACTTCCCGCCCGGCGCATTGACAAATGACGTCCGGGCGGGGGGTTCATTATCCTGACTGGACGTCTATTGACGTCCTCAGGATAATGCGCGATCGCGCGCCCCTGGGGGCGCACATCGCGGCGATCGGTGGTGCCGTGGGTCAGTCTGACCCACCGCACTACCGACCGAGGTAAAAGGCTTCGATCCGAAGCCTTTTACCATGTGATCAGCCGTGACCAATCACGGCTGATCACAGTGTAAATAGGAAGAGCCGTTGATCGGCTTTTCCTCTGCTCAGGTCTGCAGACCTGAGCAGCGGAGAGCCTAACGGCTGCTCGGCTGATGAGGGGGGGCTGCGCTGAACGTTTATCAGCGCAGCCACCCTCAGGATCACCCCACTGGACCACCAGGGAGCCGGATCAAGACCCCAGGGAGTCCCCCCCCGCCGGACAGCGCAAGGAGGTCGCCCAGGACCACCAGGGAAGTCATGGAGAGGCCGCCCAGGACCACCAGGGAGCCCCCACTAGACCACCAGGTAAGGGCCATA
>BLSH010081686.1:259684-288972 GCA_018402905.1 Glandirana rugosa
TGTATTATGTTCACTCTTTTTCAGATATGTTTCACGAAACAGAAGTACGTGTTTGAGGAACACGAGTAGGGAAAACACCTGTAAATGACTATATATAGGGGGATAACACGACGATAACGTATAGCGAGCACGAGTGGGTAGTCTACACGAGAGTGGACTATTATACGTTGGGGTACGTTTGTTGCGAATATCGGGAAGGTCCTGAGTTCTTTTCCCCAGGAAAACGGGAACAAGAAAGAGGAATCATGTAGACGAACATAAAAGAGAAACAGTTTCAAAAATAACCAAATTGTCCATATTATTATATGTGTATTCTATTTGTTCAACTGAATCTCCCCCTCTTTATGACTTCTCCCCCCTACCCTCACCGCTAAATGTTTGATTGTTGTATCACTCATGCATTATGTGTATATTATTATACCTGTTAAACCAATAAAAACTTTGACAAAGAGAAAATACAAGCAGATGTACTAAGGAGAAAGAACAAGGGCAAAAGGACCCCTTTTCTTGAGTCCTGGAAGGGCTATAAGCGTTGTTTGCATGGGGTTGCATATTATCAGGTGAGAGCACATCTGATGGGTGAGCACGAGCGATATGCAATAGCAGCACAATAGGGGGATATATATCAGTAAATGTCCACAAAAGGGATGAGCACAAGGAGTTTGTGCATGAAGACAAAGCACTTTGTATAGACTTTTTCTCACTTGTATTATGTTGTACACACATAAATTCCATTTGGGACTGCCATTATATAGATTGTTTTCATTATTTAATTAAGTTAATATTTTTTCCCACTGAAATAGTATCACATATGGCACCATGTTATTATAGCACATTTATATTTGTGATTTTTTACATATATGGATTGTATTTATTAATTTGAAAGGAAAAGTGTGGCACATTCAAGCACTTTGTAAATGTAAGTAGTAGATGGAGTGTGAATAAAGTTACTTTATTTTATGATATAAGCACTATTGGCGATTTCTTCCTTTGCATATGGCTCTGGTATGACTGTCATGGCATGAGCAAATATATACAAAAGAAAAATACAGCGCTAGTGTCTAAAATATACAAGCAAGGAGCCAGCACAGCAATAGACAAAACTGCATAAATGTAAACTAAATAAATCAGTGCAGCGCTAAAATAAATGAATGGAAATAAACCTTATGAGGGTAAAAAATAAGTATATCACAGGCAACTGAATGATCACCGATCTATATGTAAACTGCAATAAAGATAATTATAAACAACATAATAATCCTAAGTGAGGTAGAAAGGTAATAAAGTGCAATAGTGAAGAGGTATGTGTATACCATATAGTGCATAGATATAAACACAATGAATAATAATTGAACAAGTGTCAGAAAAATGTCCAATCAATAAATGTGTGGAAAGATGATGTCCAATGAATTCTCCTTAGTGACACCAATTTGCTAAAAACAATTTTTGAATTTTTTTGGATAGCATTAGACCCATCACACCTATACTCATACATATTATATTATATATGGTATGGAGCAGCGCTATAACTAAATAACAAATATATCAAAGAACGATATATAAACACTCCAAAAAAGGTGAATAAAGTGCAAAATCAAACAGTGTAAAATAAAGATATACTATAAAGTGTCCAGTGCCTCAATTCATAATTCAAACAATATGAAACTTTTTTTTCTTCAATAAATTTTTATTAGTAAATTTAGCAGGGTACATCAAAGGTAACAAGCGTAAATGACATATTTAGACTTTTACAAGTTATAATAAGGAGAGTATAAGTCTCCAATTATCAGGTATAACATAGGTAGCGTACATATAGGACATATTTAGTCTATGCAAGTTGTAGTAAGGAGAATGTATCTCCAAGGGTGTGTAAACTTAACAGTATAAACTCACTAATGTGATATAATATAGAGTCACTTTCAAAACTTGGTGTAACCTGATGGGCTTACCTCCGCAGCCTCAGCCACCCCTATGGGCTCAAACTGTGGCTGGGGGGTGTGGGGGCAGCCCTCTCTCCATCCCTCTTCTTTGTTCCATTGACTTTATTGGTACTTTAGCGGGTACCTTAGCGGTAGAATAGATAAGCGACATACTGTCGTCTTATACAGGTTTAGGGATGGAGGATATAAATTCCTGAGAAAAACGTAAACTTTAACCACGATACAATCACTATTAAGACAAATCGTGAAATCTGTTCCTAGGCAAGGTATGGCGTGACGGACTTTACCCTCACAGCCCCGGCCTCCCCAGTGGGATCAAGTTGTGGCCGGAGCCATGAGGCGGCCCATTCCAGATCCAACGCTTTGAGGTTGGTGTTTATGATAGCAGAAACGACTGATCTTTGACATTATATTAGTTTCAGACAGAACAAATTGAAATTGGTTGAGAACCTCATTTCTTATGGGGTTTTACTCTTGTTGAGATCATAATTAGTGTTGAGAGAACCCGGACTGTAAAGTTGGGGTCCGTACCGAACTTTGGGGTGTCCGGGACCCGGACCCGAACCCTTCAAAAAAAGTCTGGGTTCGGGTCCGGGGTTCTGGTAATTTTACTAAAATTTCTGAAAATTGCTGTAAAAAAGTCCAGGAAAGTCCTAGAGGTCTGCAAAAGGAAGTAAATGGGGGTAAGGGTGGGGCAAGTGCCCCTACAAAGAAATGGGCACAGGGAAATAACTAAAAGCATTTTTAACAAAATAATTTAATAAAAAAATCAAAAATGGAGGTTGAAGTGTACCATCTTCAAACTGTGTCTGAAAAGTATTAATTAACGGTAGAAGCCATATCACTGTTCTAAAATCATCTTCAAATTGTGTCAAAAAAGTATAAATAAGCCGGGAGAACCCATATCACTGTTCTGCAAACATCTGGAAACTGTGTGTAACACTTTAACTAAAACCGGGACAAACCATACTACTGTTCTGCAAACATCTGGAAACTGTGTGTAACACTTTAACTAAAACCGTGAGAAACCATACTACTGTTCTGCAAACATCTGGAAACTGTGTGTAACACTTTAACTAAAACCGGGACAAACCCGTATCACTGTTCTGCAAACATCTGGAAACTGTGTGTAACACTTTAATTAAAACCGGGACTAACCCATATCACTGTTCTGCAAACATCTGGAAACTGGGTGTAACACTTTAACTAAAACCGTTAGAAACCATACTACTGTTCTGCAAACATCTGGAAACTGTGTGTAACACTTTAACTAAAACCGGGACTAACCCACATCACTGTTCTGCAAACATCTGGAAACTGTGTGTAACACTTTAACTAAAACCGGGACTAACCCATATCACTGTTCTGCAAACATCTGGAAACTGTGTGTAACTCTTTAACTAAAACCGGGACTAACCCATATCACTGTTCTCCAAACATCTGGAAACTTGTCTGAGGACAGGCCACAGCCACCTTTGACTTTGCACACAAACACTGCTGGCCCCCTCATAGTGACATGGGGACGTCTGCCTCTCCTTGTTGGCCTCCCATACATGATGGGGGCTTATTACCCAAATTTAATAGATACTGGGAAATGTGTAATTGGATGCACTTTATTCAATGAAACGTACTGTTTGGTACAATTTAAATTGAGGACTGCCGCTGACAGAAATGTAAAAACTATAAAAAAAATAAATAAATAAAAAATGGGGAACAATAGCGCCGCAGTCAGAAAAACTGCACCTGACAATTTAAAAAAAGGGGGCAGGCACGGGACAATGCTGTGTTAAACTTGGCACTACACTAACACTACAATCACACTACACTGACACTACACTATACTCACACTATACTGACACACTATACTCACACTATACTGACACTACACTGACACACTACACTATACTCACACTATTTTTGCACTACACTAACATTGCAATGCCACACTATACTGACACAACACTATACTCACACTATCCTCAGACTACACTAACACTACACTGACACTCTACACTTAGAGTCACAATAACACACTAACTCGTTAGTAGCAAACAGAGCCCTACTCTATCTCTCTCCACTCCAACAACACACTGCAAAAGGTTCCTGTGGGAGGGAACCTTTTATAGTGTGGGGTGGGGCTATGTGCACTGAGCCATGATTGGGCAATGTCATCATTACTTTGTCCAATCATGGCTCTGACTGTGCTCTGTGCCCTGATTGGGCAAAGCCTTGCACCTGACCAATTAGGGCCCTAGAATGCACTGTGCAGCACTCAGTGCATTGTGAGGGGCTCAGCGGGAGAACATCCCATCGAGTGCCCCGCAAATTTGGGCGTTCACTGAGCGGGTGATGTTCGGGCCAAACTTTTGCTCAGCTCGAAACTGTTCACCCAACTCTACTGAAAAATAATAAAGGAGTCATTGACAAAAGGGTGAGATACATATTTAACTCCCTTGGATGCCCACCTATCAGTATCCAGATGATCATTTTGTTCAGAAAGATTAGAATTAAAATCCAGAGGGGGGGTACAGTGAAGTCCAAGTAGGGTAATGTCCCTGTAGTTTAATCTCTCAATGCCATGTTCAAACAAATGTTTGCAAAGGCCAGTTGCTCTAGTTTGTGAAATAGCAGACCTGAGAATTAGATCCCTCAACTGTTCCAGAGAGCTGTAGCTGCATTGTCACCAGTCAAAGCCAACCATTCATGCATAAAGGCTAAAAAACCACTTGAAGACCAGGTCCTTTCTGGAACTTTTTGTTTAACCACTTGCCGACCGGCCGCCATGGATTGGCGGTGGCAAAGTGGTTCGATATCGCGAAACGCCATCACCTGACAGCGCCCGCGAGATCACGGATCGTGGGCGCGCGTGTGCCGTCGGAGGTGCGCTCACACGCTCACTGTGTTCTGGGGGAGCCAGGGAGTGGGTAGGGCGGACTCGATGTTCGCCGGATACCCACGATCGCTCCCCCGCAGTGACAGAACGGGGGTCCGTGTATGTAAACACATGGATCTCTGTTCTGTCAGGGGGAAGGAATGTGATCTCAGGATCCCTGTGTATGGGAGCCGCCATCACTCCCCTCCCCCAGCCAACCCAGCCCCCATACAGTTAGAACACACACAGCGAACACAGTTAACCCCTTAAAGCACCCCCTGCAGGTTAACCCCTTCCCTGCAGTGACAGTTATACAGTAATCCAGTGCATTTTCAAAGCACTGATCGCTGTATAAATGCCAATGGTCCCAAAAAAGTGTTAAAAAGGTCCGACGTGTCTGCCACAATATCACAGTCCCGATAAAAATTCATAAATTAATTCTCATCAATCGTAAACGGGGCAACTTTTGCGCAAACCAATCAATATACGCCAATTCCGGGGTTTTTTTTACCAAAAATATGAGGAAGAATATAAATCGGCCAAAACCGATGAAAAAAAAGTTTTTTTATATTTTTTTAGATATGTATTATAGCAAAAAGTAAGAAATATTGTTTTTCGCAAAATTGTCGCTCTTTTTTTGTTTATAGCAGTGATCATAAATGACTCAGAGATTATCAAATACCACCAAAAGAAAGTTCTATTTGTGGGGAAAAAAAGGACGCAAATTTTGTTTGGGTGCTACATCGCACAACCGCGCAATTGTCAGTTAAAGTGACTCAGTGCGAATTGCAAAAAGTGCTCTGGTCCTAAAGCGGGAAATCCTTCCGAGACTGAAGTGGTTAAAAGTTGAAATCAGTATTTTTTGCTACAGTGCTGAGTAAATAGATACCTAACATGTCACATGTGACAATTTTTACAGGTTACCTGTTTAGAGTTAGAGAGGAGGTCTGGGAAAAGGGGTTTCTTTTGGGCCTCGTTCACACCATGTGCAGAGACGTCAGTTTTTCTGCAAGTATTCTGCAAGGCATGAAGAAAACAATTGTTCTCTATATGCCCTGCTCACTTTACAATACTGGTATCGTGTGCAGCTTTTTTTCTGCGCAAGATTCTGAAAGGTGTATGCAGTTTACTGTGCAAAAAAAACTGACATGACATCAACTTTGTGGTGTGAACAGGGCACATAGAAAACAAATGTTTTCTTTATCCCCTGGCAGAGACGTATGTAATAAAAACACAGATCTCTGCACATGGTGTGAACAAGCCTATGCAAGTCAAATCTGCGAATATTTTCCATCAGTTTTTATGCCCATAGGATGTAAACGAGGCCCTAAACACAGGCTTTGTGGGTTATATATTCAAATAAATGCACCCACTTAAATTTAGAACTGAGACCTCTGATATTCCGTGACAAAATGATTACTTTATCCATAATAATATTATAGTCACTGATAGTATAATCCTTTTGTGCCAGAATTGTGCGCAAATATTTTGTTTAGTCGCCCAAATGTTTAGTTAACCACTTGCCGACCAGCCGCCGCAGTTGTACTGTGGCAGGTTGGCTTTTGCTGCGCAAATCTCCATCATTGTAAGTCAGCCAACTGTAATTGTATAATAAAACCCTTCCAAATATTAATACACTTCTTAGCGCCAAGGTCAAAGGTTCTTGGCACAATTCTTATTAACCCTTTGAGGACCAAGGGAAGTATTCGTCCCATGTTTTATAATTATGTTATATTGATGATGGTAATTGTATGGTCCTCAAAGGGTTAAAGGACAGTAATTAATAGCATATACATCATAAATGAATGAATTAATACGTAGAGCAGCCATTTGTGTAACCCAAAAGGGTTATGGATAAAAGTTCAACAATCAGTAAAATCATTCATTGATGTAATTTACCAATCTAAAGCGCTCAGCGCAATAGTTTTTAACATCAGTAGTTTGAAAACAGCAGGAGTTTGGAGACAGCCAACTATATTTGATTAGTACCTGTGTTTAGAGTTGAGGGAACCCAAACTCTAGTTCGGGTTCGTACTGGACTTTGGGGTGTCCGTGTCCTGAACCTGAACTCGGACATTTGAGAAATAGTCTGGGTTCGGGTATTTTTCACGCCTTTTGAATAGCTGCAGGGCAGCCAATCAACAAGCATTTCACTCATTTGCCCTTAGAAGCCATCACAGCCATGCCTACTAATGGCATGGCTGTGATTGGCCAGTGCATCATGTGACCCAGCCTCGATATGAGCTGGAGTCACGTAGCGCTGCATGTCACATGCTCTCAGGCTAGTGTAGGGAGAGGATGCTGCCGCCGATGTGAGGGAAAGATTTGCGTTCTAAAATAATCTCATACTTAGTATAGGGAGAGGTTCCTGTTGCTGCTGTGAGGGACAGATTAGTGTTCTAAAATCATCTCATACTGCTATAGGGAGAGGTTCCTGGTGCTGGTGTGAGGGACAGATTAGTGTTCTAAAATCATCTCCTAGTGCTATAGGGTGAGGTTCCTGCTGCTGGTGTGAGGGATAGATTAGTGTTCTAAAATCATCTCATACTGCTATAGGGAGAGGTTCCTGCTGCTGCTGTGAGGGACAGATTAGTGTTCTAAAATCATCTCATACTGCTATAGGGAAAGGTTCCTGCTGCTGCCGTGAGGGATAGATTAGTGTTATAAAATCATCTCATACTGCTATAGGGAGAGGTTCCTGCTGCTGCTGTGAGGGATAGATTAGTGTTCTAAAACCATCTCGTACTGCTATAGGGAGAGGTTCCTGGTGCTGGTGTGAGGGACAGATTAGTATTCTAAAATCATCTAATACTGCTATAGGGAGAGGTTCCTGCTGCTGCTGTGAGGGATAGATTAGTGTTCTAAAATCATATCATACTGGTATAGGGACAGGTTCCTGCTGCTGGTGTGAGGGACAGATTAGCGTTCTAAAATCATATCATACTGGTATAGGGAGAGGTTCCTGCTGCTGGTGTGAGGGATAGATTAGTGTTCTAAAATCATCTCATACTGCTATATGGAGAGGTTCCTGCTGCTGCTGCTGTGAAATCAATGGGGACCTCAACTTTTAGGCACAAAAATGGCTGTAACAAAGTCCTGGCAAGTCCTAGAGGTCTGCAAAAGGAAAGAAAATGGGGGCAAGGGTCGGACAAGTGCCCTACAAAGAAATGGGCATAAGGAAATAACTTAAAATAATTTTTAAGCTAAAATCACATAAAAAAATCAAAAATGAAGGTGGATGTGGAGTTGGAGGTTGAGGAGGCGGTGAAAGTGGCGGTGGAGGAGGAGGAGGTAGCCAACACTGTTTTATTTATTTGTGGAATTTTTTTGTTTTTTTTTTTAAACCAGAAATGTAGATGCACTTTTTAATTCTGTGCAAGAAACAATAATCTGTCCCTTTAACCACTTCAATACTGGGCACTTAAACCCCCTTCCTTCCCGGACCAATTTTCAGCTTTCAGCGCTGTTGCAGTTTGAATGACAATTGCGCGGTCATGCGACACTGTACCCATATGAAATTTTTATCATTTTTTTCACACAAATAGAGCTTTCTTTTGGTGGTATTTAATCACCCCTGGGTTTTTTATTTTTTGCACTGTAAATTAATAAAAGACTGAAAATTTTCAAAAACAATGCATTTTTCTTTGTTTCTGTTATAAAATTTTGCAAATAAGTAATTTCTCTTCATAAATTTTGACCAAAAATGATACTGCTACATTTCTTTGGTAAAAATAACCCAAATCTGAGTTTATTTGGTGTTGGCGGACAGACAGATGTGACGGGGACTGTGACAGATGCTTTGGGGACATACAGATGTTTTGTGTATGGTGACAGATGTTTGGGGACTGTGACAGATGTTTGGGGACTGTGACAGATGTTTTGGGGACATACAGATGTTTTGAGGATTGTGACAGATGTTTTGTGTATGGTGACAGATGTGTTTGGGGTCATACAGATGTTTTGGGGACTGTTTTGTGGGGACACTTATGTGTATGGGGACAGGGGTATCAGTGTGCTTGGTGAACTGTGTGGGGGGCGATCTGTGACAGCTTTCTGCATGAAATCCTCATCATGCAGAGAGCTGTCACATAGCTGCAACTCCCCCCCTTCCCCCCCCCCCGCACTGAGCTCTCACTGAGCTCGGCGGGGAGGAGAACTGTCACAGAGACGTTCGTCTCTGTTTACAATGTAACGGCTGTGATTGGACACAGCTGTCACATGATCGGGAGGGCCAGTCACTGCGCCCGTATCCCGATCTCTGCTCAGCTGGATCCTGTGATCATAATGATCACAGGATCCAGCAGCAGTGTGCCGCGTGGCCGCGCTGCGAGCTCCCGTTCTGCAGGACGTGTATACACGTCCTGTCAGAACGGGGCAGCTCCCACCCGGCCGTATATATACAGTGGCCGGGTGGGAGGTGGTTAAGCAACAGTAGGAACCTCTCCCTATAGAACTTGGAGATGATTTCAGATTCTAAAATCATCTCCAAGCTGTACAGGGAAAGCCTCCAGCTGTTGCTTTAAGGGAAAGATTATTGTTCTAAAATCATCTCCAAAGTGTATGGGAAAAGTCTATTGCAGCCGCATAGAGCCATATTACTGTTTTAAAATCATCTCCAAAGTGTATGGGAAAAGTCTATTGCAGCCGCATAGAGCCATATTACTGTTTTAAACTCATCTCCAAAGTGTATGGGAAAAGTCTTTTGCAGCCGCATAGAGCCATATTACTGTTTTAAAATCATCTCCAAAGTGTATGGGAAAAGTCTTTTGCAGCCGCATAGAGTCATATTACTGTTCTTCCAGCCGCATAGAGAGCCATATTATTGTTCTAAATTTTAGAACAATAATATGGCTCTCTATGCGGCTGGAAGAACAGTAATATGGATCTATGTGGCTGCAATTGACTTTTCCCATACACTTTGGAGATAATTTTAAAACAGTAATATGGCTCTATGCGGCTGCAATAGACTTTTCCCATACACTTTGGAGATGATTTTAGAACAGTAATATGGCTCTATGCGGCTGCAATAGACTTTTCCCATACACTTTGGAGATGATTTTAGAACAATAATCTTTCCCTTAAAGCAACAGCTGGAACCTTTCCCTGTACAACTTGATGATCATTTTAGAACAATAATCTTTCCCTTAAAGCAACAGACTCTACCTAGTCCAGTCAGATCGTCCTGTGCATCAGGATGAGGTCTGCAATCTGTCCCTCAAAGCAGCAGTACTAGTATCTCTCCCTAGTCCACAATCAGATCGTTCAGTAATGCAGGATGAGATGTTCTGCAATCTGTCCCTCACAGAGCCAGCAGCATCCTCTCCCTAAACTATCCTGAGAGCAGATGACATGCAGCACAGTGACTCCAGTCCCATATAGAGGCTGGGCCACATGGTGCACTGGCCAATCACAGCCATGCCATTAGTAGGCATTGCTGTGATGGCTTCTAAGGGAAAACCAGTGAAACACTTGTTGATTGGCCGCCCTTGGCAGCTCTTCAACACATGGAATAAAATACCAGAACCCCGGACCCGAACCCGGACTTTTTTTGAAAAGTCCGGGTTCGGGTCCGGGTCCCGGACACCCCAAAGTTCAGTACGGACCCGGACTTTACAGTCCGGGTTCGATCAACTCTAATGGTGAGGCCAGAACAAGTACAGGCGATAGTAGATTTGGTGGCCGACAATGCCTCCAGTTCCTTCACATTGTCTCCCACCCGGTCCCTTGCTGAAAGCTCAGAGTTGGCACCTGAACCCCATGGCCATCTGTCTTTCACCTCAGCCCCTTGTAAATCAGCCAAGCAGTCTGAGCCTCAAGTCATGCAGCAGGCTCTTATGCTTTTTGATGACTCTGCTGGTGTGCATTCCATCGGCCATCCACATAGCCCTGCCGCAGAAGTGGAAGACATTGAGTGCACCGACGCCCAACCACTTCTGTTGCAGGATGAGGACATGGAAACTCCACCGCAGCACGTCTCTGATGATGATGATGAATCACAGGTGCCAACTGCTGCGGCTTTCTACAGTGTGCAGACTGACAAGGAGTGCAGTGGTGAAGAGTGGGTGGAAGATAATGTGGAGGATGATGAGGTCCTAGACCCCACATGGAATGAAGGTCATGCGAGTAACGCGTGCAGTTTGGAGGAAGAGGTGGTGGTCGCACAGAGGCACCAGCACAGCAAAAGAGGGAGCAGGTTGCAAAAGCGGAGCGACCGTCCCCTAGACAGTACGCCTGCTACTACCCACTGCACCCAGAGACCTAGCACACCAAAGGCAGCTCAAAGGCGTTCCCCAGCGTGGAAGTTCTTCAGACAATGTGCTGACGACAAGACACAAGTGGTTTGCAAGCTGTGCAATGAGAGCCTGAAGCGAGGCATACATTTTCTAAACCTGAGCACAACCTGCATTAGCAGGCATCTAAATGCAAAGCACAAGGTGCAGTGGAATAAGTACCTTAAAATCCAAAAAAGGTCAAGGGCTCCTCCTGCTTACTCTTCTGCTGCTGCCTCGGCCTCTTCCTCCACCTCTACAGTGCCAGTGTCACCTGCCACCCAGCAAACAGACGATGTGACAGCAATGCCACCATGTCCGCCACCGTCCCCAAGCATTTCCACACCATGGTCCCATGGAAGCTTATAGCTGTCCATCTCCCAAACACTGGAGAGAAAGAGGAAGTACCCCCCTACCCACTCATGATGCCTGGCCCTTAATTCCAGTATTTCAAAATTCATGGCCTTTGAAATGCTGTCATTCCGTCTGGTGGACACGGGCAGTTTTAAAAACCTGTTGGTGATGGCTGTCCCAAGGTACGTGGTTCCCAGCCGCCACTACTTTTCCAGACAAGCCATCCCTTCCCAGCACAAACAAGTCGGGGACAATATCAAGTGTGCACTGTGCAACGCCATCTGTGGCAAGGTCCACATAACCACTGATACAAGGACCAGTAAGCACGGGCAGGGACGCTATATCTCGCTAACTGCAAACTGGCCAAATGTAGTGGCGGATAGCATTTTGGTGCATGTCCTTCCGCCACCCAGGATTGCAGGGCATTTCTCTTTGACTCCAGTTGCCTCCTCCTCCTACTCCACTTCCTCCTCCTCTACCACCTCCTCATCCGCTCAGCGTAACACCTTCACCACCAACTTCAGCACATCCAGGGGGAAACGACAGCAGGCTGTTTTAAAACTGATATGTTTGGGGGATAAACCGAACACTGCGCAGCAGCTGTGGACGGGCATTGAACAACAGACCGATGAGTGGATGTTGCCACTGAGCCTCAAGCCCAGCCTGGTGGTGTGCGATAATGGGCGAAATCTCGTAGCAGCTCTGGGCCTAGCTGGTTTGACGCACATCCCTTGCCTGGTGCATGTGCTGAATTTGGTGGTGAAGAAATTTCTAAAAAAAATACCAGGCTATGTCAGAGCGGCTGCAGAAAGTGCAGGCCGTCTGCGTGCTTTCGGCATTCTCACCCTGCTGCTGCTCGCCTGTCTGTGCTGTAGCGGAACTTCGGCCTTCCCGCTCACCGCCTCTTATGCAACATGCCCACAAGGTGGAACTCCACCTTGCACATGCTGGAGAGACTGTGCGAGCAGCAGCAGGCAATAGTGGAGTTTCAGCTGCAGCACGCACAGGTCAGTCGCTCTGCGGAACAGCACCACTTCACCACCAACAAGTGGGCCTCCATGCGAGACCTGTGTACCATATTGCCAGGGCACAGTTCTGGAGGATGATGAGGATGAGGATGATGATGATGAGGAGGAGGAGGAACCGTGTTCACAGCAGGGTGGCACCCAATGCAGCTGGTGGGCATCACTTGAGCGTGGCTGGGGGGATACGGAGGACACAGATCATACACCTCCCACAGAGGACAGCTTGTCTTTGCCTCGGGGCAGCCTGGCACACATGAGCGACTACATGCTGCAGTGCCTGCTCAATGACTGCCGAGTTGCCCACATTGTAACTTGTGCTGATTATTGGATGGCCACCCTGCTGGATCCCCGTTGCAAGGACAACATGCCATCCTTAATTCCCTCACTGGAGTGTGATCGGAAGATGCGCGACTACTAGCGCACGCTGGTAGACGCGCTGCTGAGGGCATTCCCAAATGACACTGGGGGCTCAGTGGAAGCACAAGGCGAAGGTAGAGGAGGAGGAAAAGGTCGCCAATGTAGCTGTGGCACCTCCAGCTTCTCAGAAGGCAGGGTTAGCATGGCCAAAATGTGGAAAAGCTTTGTCAGCAGCACGCCACAATAAACAGCACCACCAGCTGATAGGCAACTTCTTAGCAGGAGGCAGCATTTCAGCAACATGGTGGAACAGTGTATGTGCACACGCCTACACGTACTGACTGATGGGTTTGCCCCATTCAACTTCTGGGCCTCCAAATTGGGCACATGGCCTGAGCTTGCCCTTTATGCCTTGGAGGTGCTGGCCTGCCCTGCAGCCAGTGTATTATCTGAACGTGTCTTTAGCACGGCAGGGGGCGTTATCACAAACAAGCGCAGCCGCCTGTCCACAGCCAACGTGGACAAGCTAACGTTTATTAAAATGAACCAGGCATGGATCCCACAAGACTTGTCTGTACCTTGTGCAGAATAGACATTTATACCGGCCTCACACAGCCATTAGTGTACTTTTTCTTTTTAATATGTCTCAATATTTTGGGGGTTACCCCAATTAGAAAAAAAAACAAACAAACAAAAAACAGCGTTGGCTACCTCCTCCACCGCCACTTCCACCTACCACCCACCGCCTCCTCAACCTCCTACTCCACCTCCATCCACCTCCTCCTCCATTTTTTATTTTTTTATGTGATTTTAAGTTATTTCCCTATCCACATTTGTTTGCAGGGCACTTGTCCTACTCTTACCCCCATTTTGCTTCCTTTTGCAGTCCTCTAGCCCTTTCCAGGACTTTTTTACAGCAATTTTTTGTGCCCAAAAGCTCGAGTCACCATTGACTTCAATGGGCTTCGGGGTCCGGGGTCAAGTTCGGGTCAAGTTCGGTGCCGAACCTGAACTTTTTCACGAAGTTAGGCCGAACCCGCCAAACCCGAACATCCAGGTTTTCACTCAACTCTACCTGTGTTTGAATTTAAGTAAATTTCTCTTTAAAGATGCTTGGTTTAGTTCAGTGCAATACTTGTTTGGCATTTGTTTTTCGTGGTGCTTTGTGGAAGCTGGGACGCTGTCCCATTTTTGTATGCGGGTTGTCTACGTGATGACATTGCCTGTCTGAGTTTCTTGGTTTGTGCTCTGCCGTCTGAGATCAGGAGGTTGTCTAAGCCAGTTTTTTGTGTTGAGCTGCCCTGCAAAAATTCATCTCTTCCTCAAAGACTGCGCAGGAGAAGGGCAGTGTGGACAACTGTTGGGTCTGGAAGAGTAAGGCCTGTGGACCATAAACATGTAGCTTTTGGTTTGACACTGCATAACCCCGATAGTGTTCTTTCTGAGCTAGAAGCAGATACAAAGGCTGCAAACATAGATGCTTGTTAGATTTCTTCTCTGCACAGGGAGGAGCTTGAGGAAAAAATTGCAATTCCAAAAGTAATTGTTTTATCTGAGGTTGCTCACCAGGTGAGTGTTGTGGATAAGGCTCCTAAAAGGAGAAGGCATCTTCTTGTTGGTGATTCAATTGTAAGAGGTGTTGCTATAGGAAATCATGTGGAAGTGTCAAAGGAAGTTTTGTGTTTGCCTGACACTACTGTTAGGAGAGATAAGAGGCACATTGTAAGAATTGTCAAAAAAGCTAGCGAAGAGTGCAATGTTGATGTTATTGTGCACCTTGGCACAAATGATTTGTCCCAGAATGATGTGCATTCTGTGCAGAAGGATTTTCAGAATGTGGGCCAGGATCTTCAACAGTTAGGGTGTACTGTTACATTTTCAGAGGTCTTACCTGTGCATAATGGACAACACAAGAAAGTACTTTGAATAGCAGAATTCAATGTTTGGTTAAAGAATTGGTGCAAGGCTGAAGGTTTTGGTTATGTTATTCATGATGCTACCCGGTGGTCGGACATTGAACTTTACAAGAGAGATGGCCTGCATCCCTCACACAAGGGCATTGAGCTTCTTGATATGGAATTTAGGAATTATTTGGACATGCATTTAAATTGAGAAATGGGGGCAGAGATGTAATTGTAGGAGAGTTTCTGTACCCAGCAGGTTTAAACAAATGTGAGGGTTTGTGTTGGTAATAAATGGGCTGATGGGGTGGTCACTTCAGTTGAAGTTTCTGGTGGTAAAAATAAAGCAGTTGAAAGTAGTGTTTGTCATGTCATGTGCACTAATGCCCATAGTTTAGGCAACAAGCTTTGTGAACTGACAGCTCTTATGTCTAGGGATAACTTGGACCTTGTTGCAATTTCAGAGACATGGTTCAAGGATTCAAACGACTGGGAAATAACTATACCTGGGTACACACTATACAGGAATGACAAAGTAGGGAAGAGGGAAGGTGGAGTTGCCATATATGTGAAAAATGGCATAAAACTAACATTAATTTAAAAAACAAATGAAATACTCGAAACCCTCTGGGTCTGCCTTCCAACCAGGGAGGGATCTTCCCTTAGAATTGGTGTAGTATACAGACCCCCAGGACAGAGTGAAGATTATGATAACTTGTTGATTGATGAGATAAACTCAAATGGCAATGAAGGGAGAAGTTTTGATTATGGGTGACTTCAACATGTCTGACGTTAACTGGAATTCTCAAACTGCTATTACAAGCAGGAGCAGGGATGTAATGGAAGCACTGAATGGGTTTCTTTAAAACAGTAAAAAGCCCAAACTGAGGTGATCATATTCTTGACCTAGTACTGACAAATATGGATTGACTGTCTGATGTTGAGGTGGGGGAGAATTTGGGTTCTAGTGATCATCAATGTCTTTGGTTTGATATTAAGACAAGAACTGAAAAATCATATACATAAATAAAAGTTTTCGATTTTAAAAGGACAAATTTTCTGAAATGGGGAAATTTCTAAAAAATTAACTCAAAGGTTGGAGTAAAATGACAAGAGTAAGTAATCAGCGGGCACTATTAAAGTCTACCATCGTGGAGGCAACTAGATTATATGTCAGGCAAGTTAGTAAGAATAAACGGAAGAAAAAAACAATATGGTTCACCAAAGAGGTAAGTAGAATAGTAAAGGAAAAAAATGGTGTATAGAAGATTCAAGGAAACAGGAGGTGCACCTGACAGAGAGGAGTATAAAAATAGACAATAGGAGGCCAAACACATTATCGGTGCTACACAGAAAGATGAGGAAATTGCTAAGTCTATTAACCACTTCAGCCCTGGAAGGTTTTGCAGCTTTAGGACCAGAGCACTTTTTGCGATTCGGCACTGCGTCGCTTTAACGGACAATTGCGCGGTCGTGCGATGTTGTACCCAAACAAAATTTGCGTCCTTTTTTTCCCACAAATAGAGCTTTCTTTTGGTGGTATTTGATCGCCTCTGCGTCATTTCTGATCGCCGCTATAAACAAAAGAAGAGCGTCCATTTTTCAAAAAAACCCTAATTTCTTACTTTTTGCTAAAATTCAAATCCAAAAAAAAAATATAAAAAAACATTTTTTTTCACCGTTTTTGGCCAATTTATATTCTTCCTCATATTTGCGATAAAAAAAATTGCAATCGGCGTTTATTGATTGGTTTGCGCAAAAGTGGGCGCGTTTACGGATGATGAGAATTCATTTCTGGGGTTTTTATTTTTTTTTTATTTTTTACTAGTAATGGCGGCGATCTGCGATTTTTAGCGGTACTGCGATATTGCAGCGGACATGTCGGACATTTTTGACACTTTTTTGGGACCAATGACATTTATTCAGCGATCAGAAATTTAAATGTCCACTGATTACTGTATAAATGTCATTGGCAGTGAAGGGGTTAACCTGGGGGGGGAGCTAGGGGTTAACTGTGTTCCCTGGGTGTGTTCTTACTGTGGGGGGTTGGGCTAACATGGGCATGAGAGATCTAACTGATCCCAGTGACAGGGATCAGTAGATCACCCATGCCCCACTGACAGGGCGGGGAACCGCCATGTTTACATCGGCGGTTCCCCTTCTTTTCCCTGTAGCCGCTCATCGCGGCTCGCCGGCGGACATCGGGTCCGCCCGAGCCGCGGGCACACTCCTCAGGAGTGCGGCAGGTGCGCGCGCACGCCCCCTGGTGGCCAATATGCAAATCGCCGTATATTTACGGCGATTCGCGCCCAGCTTCCCGACTGCCGCCGTGAAAAGACGGCGCGCGGTCGGGAAGCAGTTAAGAAAGGAGATAAAACCTTTATTAGGTACATTAGTGATAGAAGGAAAAAATACAATGGGATCACTAAAATGAAAACTGGACTCAACACATATGTTGAGGGAGACCTGGATGTAGCAATACATTTAAACAATTACTTCTGTTCAGTCTTCTCAGAAATAGACTGCAATAATAATAACAAGTTAGAGAATAATATTGGTTCTAGTAATGATGGTTCATTTCTAGGATTTCTGGAGACAGAGGTAGCAGAGGAACTGGTTCGGTTAAAGTTTAATAAAGCAATGGATGCTGATGGTATTCATCCCAGAGTTTTAAGAGAACTTTGAGATATAGTTGTTGGACCATTAACAGATCTTTTTAATCAATCTCTTCTAACAGGAGAAGTTCCCCATGATTGGTGGATAGCTAATATTGTACCTATCCACAAGAAGGGCTTGCTGGCAATTACAGGCCATTGAGTTTAACATCAATTGTAGTCAAGGTAATGGAATCACTCCTGAAAAGAAGGATCATTGATCACCTAAAAATACACAGCTTGCTGGACCCAAAGCAGCATGGTTTTACTGAGGGCAGATCGTGTCAGACAAATCTGGTTGAATCTTTTGACTATATTACCAGTGTTTTTGGACCAGGGTGATGCTGTGGACATACCGTATCTTGATTTAAGCAAGGCATTTGATACAGTTCCACATAATGATCTAATACTAAAGTTGCACAAGCTAGGACTAAACACTTGGGTGGTTCAGTGGATATGCAGTTGGCTAAAGGATAGATCCCAGAGTGTGGTAGTAAATGAGGTTCACTCAGAACAGAGACCAGTCACTAGTGGGGTACCACAAGGCTCTGTACTGGGTCATGTTCTATTTAACCTTTATGTAAGTGATATAACTAAAGGTTTGTTGGGCAAGGTATGGCTCTTTGCTGATGATACAAAGGTGTGTAATATGGTTGATATCCCATGTAACATGGAACATGATTTGGCATTGCTGGAAGATTGGTCAAAGCAGTGGAGACTGCAGTTTATATTTCTAAATGTAAGATAATGCATCTAGGGAACAAAGAGAGTACAACACTGGGGGTACAGTGTTAGCCAGCACTACAGAAGAAAAAGATGTGGGGTGCTTATTTCAGATGATTGCAAAATGAATAAACACTGTGACCAGGCAGTGGGAAAAGCAAATAGAATTCTGGGATGTATCAGTAGATGGATCACCAGCAGCAGGAACAAGGTTCTGATTCCTTTATATAGATCTTTAGTGAGATCTCTCTTAGAATACTGTGTCCAGTTGTGGAGACCTCACTTACAAAAAGATATTGATAGAAGAT
Organism: Glandirana rugosa; assembly: GCA_018402905.1. Classification (NCBI taxonomy): domain Eukaryota; kingdom Metazoa; phylum Chordata; class Amphibia; order Anura; family Ranidae; genus Glandirana; species Glandirana rugosa. The sequence continues at coordinate 278,088 of BLSH010081686.1, forward strand.
AGAACGAGTTCAGAGACGGGTAACAAAAATGGTGAAAGGTCTGGGGGATAAAACATATCAAGAGCGACTTCAGGAACTTAATATGTACAGTCTGGAGGAAAGAAGGGAGAGGGGAGACATGATTGAAACCTTTAAATACATCAAGGGGGTGAATAAGGTTCAGGAGGGCAGTCTTTTCAATATGAAACCAAAATCAAGAACACAGAGACATGACCTCAAACTAATTGGAGGGAAGTTCAAAACTAATCTTAAAAAGTATTATTTAACTGAAAGGGTGGTTGATTGGAATAAACTACCAACAGAGGCTGTGAGACAGTCAAAAGTAAATGGGATAAACATAAATCTATAGTCAGACAACAAGGTTAATGTGAAAACAAAAAAAACAAAAAAATATAAAAAATAAAAAGGGGCAGACTCGATGGACTACTCAGTCTTTGTCTGCCATCACTTTTCTATGTTTCTAAATTGTTTGTGCTGGTATTTGCAATGAGCAATTTGAGCACTGTAGATTGGTAAATTACATCAATAAATGGTTTTACTGATTGTTGAACTTTTATACATTGTATGTCATTCGCTTTAAGAGCTATAGGGGGCACGTCGCTGGAGCCAAAGCATGTGACCGGCGACCACGATGTACACCGGCTACCCGCGATCACTCCTCAGGAGAGCTATAACAGGGATCTGTCAATGTAAACAGACAGATCTCCGTTCTGTCAGGGAGGTAGAGAGAGTTCTGCTGTTCCAAGTATTCTGGAACAGTGATCTATCTCTACTCTCTGTTAGTCCACTCCCCCCGCAGTTAGAAACATCTCCCTAGGGAACATTTAACCCCTTGATCGCCCCCTAGTGTTAACCACTTCCCTGCAGGTGACATTTATACAGTAATCAGTGGCTATTTTTAGCTCTGATAGCAGTATAAATGTCAATGGTCCCAAAAAAGTGTCAAAAGTGTCCAATCTCTCCACCGCAATATTGCAGTCCTGCTAAAAATCGCAGATCACTGCCATTACTATTAGAAATAAATAAACAATAAAAATGCCATAAATCCATCCCCTATTTTGTAGACGCTATAACTTTTGAGCAAACCAATCAATATACACTTATTGAGATTTGTTTACCATAAATATGTAGTAGAATATTGGCTTAAACTGATGAAGAATTTTTTTTTTTTTTTTTTTTTTTTTGGATATTTATTATAGCAAAAAGTAAAAAATATTGGATTTTTTTCAAAATTGTCACTCTTTTTGTTTATAGCTTAAAAAATAAAAACCACAGAGGTGATCAAATATTACCAAAAGAAAGCTCTATTTGTGGAAAAAAAGGACATAAATTTTGTTTGGGTACAATGTCGCACGATTGCGCAATTGTCAGTTAAAGCGACACAGTTCTGTATCGCAAAAAATGGCCTGGTCAGGAAGTGGATAAATCCTTCCGTGGTTGAAGTGGTTAAAAAAAACAAAACAAATATTTGTACATTTTAAACTGTTCATTTTTGCGAAACGGTGAAAATCAAAGGTGCACCAAACTAGAAAACAATCTGGAGTTTGGCTTTCACCTATGCATTTTTCTAATGCCCAATCAAAGTGCCAAGTGTGCACTGCATTGATATATGTTGAGAAAAGTTAATGTTTATGTACATTTTATTGAAATGCAGTGTGTTACAATGTGCAGCAACAAGCATTTTGTTGTGTTTTAGACCTCATTTGCACAGCCAGAAAGGACTGTACATGAACAAGAAGGAGTATATTTCTGTACCCAGGAGTCAAAAGTGTTTGCACAGAGCCAATTGTTACAGCCTGTACAAATCAATGACAGACACCATGGTGGTACACACGTAACATCGTAAGTGGATCAGCGTGCATTGGAAAGGCTGCAGTGCATCCTCCACCTTGCTTGTCCTGCTTTCCATGCTGACTTTATGGTCCTGATTTTTTGCACATCTACATTTAGAATGTTAATATATAGGTGAATCTCCTCCACGTTTCCCATTAAAGACGTATGTTATTATTTACAGAAAATATAACTCTATGTTTAGATATTTATAAGTCTATGTTTAGTTTATGGAGGCCTTTAACCTTCTATAGCCAGAAAAGTGCTATATTACTAGTAACATCAGCAGGTAACATGCTGAATTTGGGACAACCGAGTGAGTAAGTTGTAACATTATAGACTATATTTGCCCGTATATTTGTTGCATGAGCAAAAAATTCTGGTTTACAAGGTTTAGCCTCAAAGTTAATGTTCTTTGCCCTTTGATGGAAAGTATCTCTTTTAACGTCACATGCTGCATATACTCTTCTTACCTTCCTTCCCCACTGCTTCATTCTCCAGGGAAAGCAAAGTGACATACCTGGCAGTTATGGGGGAGCATGTGCCCTACTCCATTTCTCCAAATTACAGTACTGGTTGGTGATTGCTGATTGGCTGTTTAGGCACCCAGAACTGTCACATGGGGCAGAGAACGAGTCCTCAATTCTGCACAAGTACCAAGACTTACAGCTTACATCTTCTCCTCATTCCCTGGTGAACAGAATAGTGGGGAGAGCAAGACATGAAAGTATAAGCATCTGCAGGGGTTGACATTAAAGTGAACCTCTTACTTTGCCTTATATAGGTAAAGCAGGGGTTTATTTTAAATACTAGCAGCATACAGACTGTCTATTGCATTTTTATTTTAAAGATACAGTTATCCTTTATTTTTTTGTAACTTTACAGTATTTTGTAGAAACGGTGGATTCATAGATAGAAAACTATTATATGTTATATTATAAATGTCTATGAGCTCTCAAAAACAACAATATGTATTTAAAACATACTGTAGACAGGATGACCAAAGTCATAAATCACCTACAAAACTATGGATGGTTTCTGTGAATGTGAGCTTGGCAGTCACTGAAGAAGGAAGGAGAATATGATGGCTGTTAACTAAGTACTTCAGAGAGCCCCATTGTTTGATAAACTCATCAATCTTTCTCATAAAGTACCTGTTTAAAAGATATATTGTTTTATCAGACTTTATTGAATTTCAGGTTTGGTGCACTGAAAATAGAACTGATGATTTATGAAACTGGAGTACCGAATTAAGATCTAGAAATATCTGGATAAATGAGGAACTAGCACAATTGTGTGATATGCATGTAGCTCCTGGCGTATTCCAGCTTATCTCAAAGTTTCCCTCTCTGGGAATACTGTGCATGACACCAAGTCTATGACCTCCCTATACATCCTCGATCCCTGTCCTGGGAAATTAGATGGTCTCTAAAGGTGTATTCGCAGGCTGACTTGTTTCTAAATGTATAGAATATGCAAACTTAATAAGTCCTGCAGTTTTAAAACTGGTAGCTGTCAAGATGAGATGAACCACCGTTTAATATATTTGAATAACAGGGATGCACATCAAGATATAACTGCATTTATTATAGCAGAATATACAATATTTTTTGCAGTATTAACCATTGCTAGGTTCAATTATTGAATGCCATACAGATGCATTCTTTCAATGACTAAATTTGGAAAATGATACACAAAAGTATAAGCATAATAATGAATAAATAAATTATGAATAACATAGTGGCTTAACACTCTAGTGTTGGACCTTGAGTTCATTTACAGCCAGACAGATATCAGGATATAGTTTGTTTTTTTCATGTTTTTTTTTTCTATATACTGTCATCAGAACAGTACAGTGCCACCATACTGATACTGTACTGCTCCGGGGAGGTGATCAGGATTTTCATTGACACTATGTTTGCTTATTACAGTGATAATCACTGTATAAGCAGTCATTTTTACTTTGTGAATGGCATCCATTAATGTGTCATTGTGTATTATTGTGATAGCTGTGATTAGTAACAGCTATCACATGGTACAACAAGTTCGCTATGATTGGCCCTGTATGAATATGATCACTGTGATTTATCACAGAGAACACAGTAGTACACAATGACTGTGAATAACCAGCTATTGTTTGTTTACAACTGACATGCAATCGCTGTGATTGATCACAGAGAACACATGGTACCGGGGCCACGCATAGTGTCCCAGTACACCAACCTGTGTTCTGCTGTGCCCAGGACACACCAGGTCCCAGATCCTGCTGCTGCATACCCCCTAGGGTGTGCACTAGGTGCACGAATGGGAAGATATCATATGACATCCACCCAAATAGCAGTGCTCCCGTCTGGCTGTTTTATCACTGTAAACCGTGCAGGAGGTGGATAAAGTACCATATCAAATTACTGAGAAGACAATTTAATGCAGTAATCACTATATGTTATGCCCACTTATCAGTTCAAATCATATCTTTCATTTGTACTTGATGCATGGTAGTGTGAAGTCATTGTGGCAAATAAAAAAAACATTTCTTAAGAAAAAATGCATACATTATTAAATACAATATTCAAATCTGAATTTTCATTTTTTTAATGGAAGATACATAATTTCTGAGCTTTTTCTATATTAGTATGATATCTATGTTATAAACAATAACGATAACCCCAGAGAAGGTTCTTGTTGCTATGGGGTCCTTCCTGGCTGGGAGGTCTCCGGGACCGGACGGCCTCCCAGTTGAGTTCTATAGGCAGCATAAAGATTTGCTGGCACCCATCCTTGTCTCTTTATATTCCCATAGTCTAAGCACGGGGGAACTGCCACCCTCCATGTGTCATGCTCATGTAGTCCTGATTCATAAGCCACCTAAAGACCCAACCTCTTGCGCTTCTTACCGACCGATTGCCCTGCTAAATATTTACTTCATAATCCTTACGAAACTTATTAACTTGAGGTTGCAGCCCTTATTGCCCATGATCATTGACATAGACCAAACAGGGTTTATGGTAAATAGGTCCATGTATGTCAACTTAGGAAGATTACACACCGATATCCATACACAACACCTTAATTCCAGCTCAAGGGTGGTTGCATCCCTAGACATCAAGAAGGCCTTTTGTTGAGTGGTCTTTTCTCTGGGAGGTCCTCCGCCACATGGGTTTCCCCCTAGTATTTATCCAATGGATGCAAACCATTTACAAAAGCCCCACCTCGGCTATCAGGTTTAGGGGATCCCTCCCCTATTCCTTTACCCTGTCACGAGGCACCCGGAAGTGGTGTACTCTATCTCCGGCTCTATTCGCCATAGTGATGGAGCCAGTGTCCAAAACACTTCGTACCTCCCCGCATATCAAAGGGTTGAGAGTTGGCTGACTCGAGGAGAGGGTGGCCCTGTATGCTGATGACCTCCTACTGTTTCTCCAAGATGCTGGACAATCACTAGATGGGGTCCTTCAAGTCCTGAATTCCTTTGCCCCATAACAGGACTGAGAGTAAACTGGTCTAAATATCTGCTCTTCCATATTGACCCCACAGCCGAAACTACAGCCTCCCCAGACATTCCCATACAATGGGTGTAACAATTCAAATATATTGGAGTATGGTTCTCGAGACAGCCCACAGAATATATAGCATTGAATTTAAATCCCATAATTCAGGAGCTACGGTTGAAACTGAAGGCATGGGAAACTTAACCTCTATCCCATTAGGAAGAATTAATTTAATTAAAATGAAAGTTTTGCCTAAATTGACACACCTCTTTCGGAACTCCCCACAATGGATCCCTAAATCCCAGTCCGAGACAAGTGGTCCACACTACTACATCCTACTTCCCAGGGTGGCTTGGCATTTCCGTATCTGTTCAAATACATCCTGGCTACACAATTGGTAACTATTATGTGGTGTAAGGATGGGGTTTGTGTTCGGATCGAACGTATGTACGATCCGAACATCCCCCGTTCGCTAGTTTGGGTTTCCCCGAACATTATCGCGGGAACTTTGCATGCCCCATAATGTTTTAAAATGGCGGTGGAATATCGCCAGTTGATTGGTCAAATCATGCACATGACCTGCATGCTTTGGCCAATCAGCGAGCGGCCTGCTGTGAGAGCTTTAATTGGCTAAAGGCAGGATGCCTTTAGCCAATCGCTGCACAGCAGTCTCAATCCACGCCCCACACTATATAAAGCCACTCGTACAGCGGCTCTATGATAGTGTGTCGGCACTGCTTGTAGTTAGAGAGTGTAGGTTCCTGTATCAGGCAGTTTAGATAGCTAGCTTAAAAAAAAAACTGTAAAAAAAAAAAAATCACAGAAAATAGATAGCTAACTAGATAGATAGTTAGATATCTAAAATACATCTGTCAGTTAGTGCAGGCAAGTTAGTGTAGGAAAAAAAAAAAAAGCAAAAAAAAAAAATATATATATATATATACACAGTGGGTACGGAAAGTATTCAGACCCCCTTACATTTTTCACTCTTTGTTATATTGCAGCCATTTATATATATATATATATATATATATATATACACACACACACACACACACACACACACACACACACACAGCGTATTGAGTGTGTTCTATATATCTGTACCTAAGGTATAGTCCACTTGACGTGGTGTATAAAAATATATGGACACGCTATATAGATGACGTCCTCCTCCATTGGGATGGCTCACGAGAGGCACTTGATGAGTATATTTCATTGATGAATAGCAACGATATAGGGATTAAATTTAATTATGAGGCTAGTCAGCGGAGTAATCATTTCTTGGATCTTACGATCACTGTTGAAGGTGGCCAATTTTTGACATCCATGCATTTTAAACCAACAGATAGGAACTCATTTATCCCCGTTGAGAGCTGCCATTGTAAACCTTGGCTAGACTCTGTTGCCAAAAGTCAGTATATACGTTTACGTCTTAATTGTAGCAAAATAGAAGACTTTGATGCACAGGCCTCAATACTTATGGAATGGTTTCTTAGTAAAGGGCACCATTTAAATACACTAAATGGAGTAATACAGAGAGTAAGGGATATGGATAGATCTTCCCTTCACAAAGATAGACCCAAACATAATGAACCTCAAGCTACAAGTACCCCAGAAAAAGGTTTTGGGATGCCGTTTGTGACTACTTATTCACAACAACACTATTCAATTAAGAAGTTAATGAAAAAACATTGGAATAATATTAAAAGTGGCCATATACTGGGACAACATCTACCTGATCAACCACAGGTGGTATATAGGGGGGCTCGGACTCTCAGAAGTAAATTAGTGATGAACGTATTTGTGATCCACCTAGTCGTAAACCTATGTGTGGGTTCCAATACATAGGGCGGACCACACCGCCCTTAATGGTTTGGCTAAACGAACATTTAGGTAACATCAGAAGGGGGCCATCTGGTATCCACACATTATTGTGAAGCCCATAATAGAGATCCACAAGGAACAAAATTCCTTGGGATAGACAAATTGAATTTTGCACTGGAGAGGGAGATCTAAATAGAGAGAAATTTCGAAGTTAGAAATGAATTGGATTTATAAGGTTTAAAACCACTAGGTCTTAATGTAGATATAGAGATTAATGCCTTTATTGATAATGCCCAATAGCCCTGTGTGGCCTTTAGGCTTTTTCCAGATATTTCATATTAAATCAATTTTTATTGTATATTTACAAGAAAGAATATTTTATTTAGTAGGTGGATATTTATTTCTCCATTAGTACCACTTATCCTTTAAGATTGGTAAAAGTTTATAATCCACCCCATTTTTTTTTATTTTATTTTTTTTATTAGTACAATCATATGAATTGGGTTGTCCAATATGCTTTTAATATAATTTTATAAATATTTTGACCTGTATATTTTCATTTTGGATGTGTTTATTATATCTAGTTGGTAACCCCAAATTAAATTTTTTTTTTTTTTTTCACATTGTCTTTTTATTGGTATTTGAATAGCATACAGGTTAATTAGACATTCAGTTGCGAGAATACAGCATGTTTAAGAATTGCCATGAAGAAAGTGCTTTACTGCTTACTTAGACTGTCTTGTATCTGCATCCTCTTCATTACAGTTAACCATTTCTGTGTCCGTGTTGCCCTACTGTCCGCCCCATCGCCGGGCCCCCGCCTCCTAGCCACCCTCATGGGAACACACTGTGGCCCAGAGGCGGGGAACCCAGCCCACCCGGACAGACACAGGCACCATACTCATAATATTTCAGCTAGATAAATTGTACTCTGCTGTTCTCACATAGCCGTATATCTACTTTGTAAAAGAGGTGCTGAGAGATTGGATAACTTACAACAATGCCCATATTTATAACTGAACAACAAAAGGAAAAAAAAACAATAGAAAAAAAGAAAGGAAAAAAGAACAAAAAATAATCTTGGTTTTGCCCGTTAGCTATAAGTTCCACCCGATATAGTGGTTCTTATCCTAAAGTTGCCTATGTTCGTTGTACCATATGTGCCAGAGCTTCCATTTACTTTCGCATCTTGTGAAGTCACCTTGGGAGGCAGCAAATGCTCTTTCATATGTGCTATGGGTTTGGGTAGTTGTAATCACCTCTCCTATGGTCGGTGCTACTCTATCTCTCCAGTGGCGGACCAGTGTCAGTCTTGTACTCAACAATAAGTGTGATATGATTGTCCTATGTTCTCTAGGGAGCGTATCTATCCCTATTGACAGCAATGCTAGGGAGGGTGTGTGTGGCACTGGAAATTTTGTGACTTGGGTCAGCTTATGGAAGCACTCCGACCACAATGTATTTAACATCGGGCATTCCCATAGAGTATGTAGTAGAGTACCCACTTCACCACACCCTCTCCAACAAAGTGGGGATATCTGAGGATTAAATTTGGACATTCTATATGGTGTTAGGTACCTTCTCATTATTATTTTTTGGTGTAGTTCCCAAAGGTTGGCGCTTTTTGTGGATTTATATGATATTTGTATTGCTTTTTGCCATTGTTCTATCGTGAATTCCGATTTGAGATCTTTTTCCCAGGCCTTGATATGCTGGTTTTTAGTAAAAACATTTTTATTATCTAGGGCTTTATAAAATATTGATATACCTTTTGTTTTAGATTCACTTGATTTGTAGTATTGTACTATTTGCCATGGGAGATTAATTGAAGTATTGGTGATAGATTGGATGAAATGATACAATCTTATGTACGTGTAGTATTCAGAATTGGGCATCCCGAATTCTATTTGAAGTGCTCTAAAGGTTTTGATAGCTGGTCCTACTAGTAGGTCTTCTATTTGCTCTATCCCTCGTTGTATCCAAGGTGTAACTGTGATGTTGGGAACCAATAAGGGTACACAATGCATTGACATTGGTATAGTTGTCTTTTTTCTATCTAACAATGGTGCTGCACATAGACCTTGCCACATTTCTATAGAAGCTTGTATTGTAGGGGAAAGTGTTTTATTCATGTTGCTAGTATGTGTGTATGCCTCCAGGAAGCGGTGAGTGTTGTGTCCTTGTATCTGATAATTTTCCAGATCTAACCACTTGTTATCAGTAGGTTGTTGAAACCAAGTTCTGATCTGCGCTAGAACTGCAGCTGCATGGTAGTCCTTCAGTTTTGGTAGTCCTACTCCCCCTGCTTCTCTTGTGTTGATCAAGGTGCTAAATGCACATCTTGCTCTCTTCCCCCTCCAGAGGAACTGGTTCACCAAGGTTTGTGCTTTACTAAAGTAGTATTTGGGTACTGTTATGGGTACCGTTCTAAATATATATAGAAATTGCGGTAATATAGACATTTTAAATGCTGCTAATCTTCCTGTCCAAGATAACTCACCGATGGCTATAGTTTTGAGCTTTGCTGGGAGTTCTTGTAGTAGCGGAAGGTAATTTTCTTTGAATAAGTCATTAGGTTTGGACGTCAATATTATACCTAAGTACTTTATCCCATTTTCTTTCCATATATAGGGAAAGGAACTTGTGAGTTTCCTTTTGGTCTGTGGTGGAACTCCCAAACCCAGCACATATGACTTAGCTTCGTTTACTTTATAGTATGAAATTCTATTGAACAGGTTCAAGGATTCATGTACCGAAGCCAGGGATTTCTCTATGTCTGTGAGCATGAGTATCACATCGTCTGCAAATACACTAATTGTGTGGGAGAATCTATGCCCCCTCCATCCAGTTATGGAAGGGTGACTACGTATATGAGTGGCTAATGGTTCCATTAGCAAATTAAAAATCAAGGGGGATAAGGGACACCCCTGGCGGGTTCCATTTGTAATTTGAAAGGGAGAAGATAACACTCCAGAGGTGTACACTCTGGCCGAGGGCGTGGTGTATAGTGCTAATATTGCCGATTTAATAATACCTTCAAAACCAAAAGCCGATAGTGTGCTGTTTAGGTATCCCCAGTGAATGCGATCAAAGGCCTTCTCTGCGTCCAAAGCTAGGAGCAGAGAAGGCCTTTTTTGTTGATTAATGCAGTGGATAATATTGATCATCCGTCTTGTAGCGTCTGTGGCCTGCCTACCTATTGTGAAGCCCGATTGATCGGAATCAATAAGTGAGGGGAGAATATTCTGTATTCTAAGAGCTATTAGTTTTGCATATATTTTGATATCATTGTTTAAGAGAGAGATTGGTCTAAAGTTTTGGGGAGTTGTTGGGTCTTTCCCTGGCTTGGGTAATGTAATAATCATTGCTTGCAACATTTCCTGAGGGAAGGAGGAAGAGGCAGCTGCTACGTTCGTTACTAATAATGTAATGGGTTCGGTCCCTTTCTGGGTTGTTGAGGGGTTTTGAAATCTGGTTAGAGAGAGAATTTGTTACTATAGTTTTATATACGTTTTGATTATCGAGAATCTTATGTCTTATAAGAGGGGAGTGAATAACTAAGGCTAGTTAGCCCGAAGTGTTATCCATCCGTCCGGTGTCTGCGATGTTCTGCCTACTAGTTATAATAGGTGACGTAATTAGTTGTTTTTTCCGGAAGAGACGAGGATCGAAACCTGCGTCTCTTCCGGAAACTAGCGTAAGTGACCCCTATGGATTTGTCGTGTGATAGCCGAAAACCA
>BLSH010081686.1:300869-311917 GCA_018402905.1 Glandirana rugosa
TGTTGATGGTGAACAGATCAAAACACTGACAGAATCCATGGATGGCAGGCTTTTGAGTGTCCTTGCAAAGAAAGGTGGCTATATTGGTCACTGATTTGTTTTTGTTTTGTTTTTGAATGTCAGAAATGTATATTTGTGAATTTTGAGATGTTATATTGGTTTCACTGCTGAAAATAAATAATTGAAATGGGTATATATTTGTTTTTTGTTAAGTTGCCTAATAATTATGCACAGTAATAGTCACCTGCACACACAGATATCCTCCTAAAATAGCTACAACTAAAAACAAACTAAAAACTACTTCCAAAAATATTCAGCTTTGATATTAATGAGTTTTTGGAATCATTGAGAACATGGTTGTTGTTCAATAATAAAATTATTCCTCAAAAATACAACTTGCCTAATAATTCTGCACTCCCTGTATATATATATATATATATATATATATATATATATATATATATATATATATATATTTATGGTCGTAGCCCTCTGACCGAAGATAGATGTGGATCACATAAACACGCGACAAGACTTACAACATAAATAGACCTGAGGTATGCCCTGGTCATCTGGTCGGTATGCCAAGCGGGCATACCCTATATAAGTAATGGAGATTGTGGAGAAGAAAGTGCTGAGAAGTGCCCTAAAAAGGGGGATGGGAGGGAGGGTATCGCACACTGGAACCGACCAAGAGCATGGGGGAGTGAGCTGCTTAACTACCCTCCAGGCTCCTCCCATAAGTTCAGGCCACCAAATTGGCCTTCTTATTTATGGTCATAGCCCTCTGACTGAAGATAGATGTGGATCACATAAACACACGACAAGACTTACAACATAAATAGACCTGAGGTGTGCCCTTGTCATCTGGTCGGTATGCCAAGCGAAGGGGGCAAAAATATCCAGTTTTAGGGAAGTAGTCCTTTATTGGTACTGTTATCATTGAGCAAGTTTAGTGAAGGTTTATGCCATCTCCAGCTGAGGATTTGGAATGTATCTAGCAAATTCCTTGATCACTAGGTGTGGTACTGCATGCTGAGATGCAGCCGAGGCTGCTCCGATCTGGAAGGAATGTCCAGAGTACCAACCGGGGTCAAAGCCTAAGTTGACCCATAGGATCTTAACATGTCTGATAAATTGGCTGCCACTCAGAGGGCTGGTTGGAAAAGGCAATGACGGGCTACAGTCAGATTGACTGGGCAGTTGAGACAGTAGCTGGTCGAGTACCACCACTGGGCACCAGGTGTTGTTAGTCTGAAAGAGGTTGATGTCGACCCCCGGGTCTGAATTGTTGATTTCTGGAGACCGTGAGATGAAGGACATAATAGTCTTGAATGCTAGTCAGGTGGCGTCTGCATAGTATCTGGCTGCTAGTGCCACTAAAGGTGAATTCCCTATGCCACAGAAAACCATAGAAGGCCAGGTAGATGGCCGCTTGGATGACTAGATTGGGCAGAACCCCAAATGGGAACAGGCCAGAATTTTAGACATGTCCCTAACGATAGCATTGGTGAAGGGTAAGCATTTGCCATTGGCTACGGGCTGATGTTTCTGGATGCCATGTATGAGGGATCTCATTGTGTGGCCTATGAACACAGATGGCTTTCCAGGGTCCTGTAAGGACAGGAAATGCTGGAGACCAGCTGGGTATAGCTTGATAGTGTTATGAGAAAGCCAGCTGAGTGTGGCAATATGATAGGAAGGATAGGACATTCCTTGTGTCACCTGTTGTTGCTCCGGAGCGTGAGCTGCTGCCCTAATGGGATAGAGTAAAGAAAAGGGGGGATGACTGACTAAAACCGGGGACCTGAAGGATTCTGGTGCCCCTGCAAACCAGTGATGGCCAAAAATTGCAGTGACACCTGTGGAGGCTGCGGTATCTGTGACTACCTGAGGTGATAAAGCTGATGCTAATGGAATAAACAGATATGCTGTTCCAGTTTGCGAGGATTTCGCCCTACATTGTCATATTCGTTATTGCTGCTGGGTCTAGCCTCAGAACTTGATCAGGGTTTGTACCTAAGTGAGGAAGACTAAGAGGCGTGAAATGAAGGACCGCCCGAGGGATAATCCTTACGGCAAAGTTAAACATCCCTGATAGGGGATAGTACACCCTGCAAAAGGGTAAAGGCGTGAATGACCGACTTGATTCGGGACAATTGGTCGGGAGGTAGGGCTCTGCTATGGACACGTCGATTTGCCAAATACCACTCCTAGTACATATTTAAGGTTACTGCGGGATGCAGATTGATACGGCCCCCCCCCCACCGACGGGATAGGCTGTCCCAACTTGTCCCCCTGGTGTGGTTATGCGGGGGCCAGCAAGCTCTGACTGGTACCCAAGGTGGAGTGAAAGTTGAGGGGCGTTTAGTAACTGTATGAGAGCACTAGTTTGCCGTACGTGGAGGATTGGCAAGTAGCCCAAAACAGGGAACGTAGATCGGCAAAGTGGTGGACGAAAAGTTCTGTGTCAATGACACTCCAGTTTGAAGAGCAGCCTGGAGAGCTCAGGCTTCCTGGCTGTAGTGGGGTAGGGAGCGCACCTGCACCGCAGCTCTGCTGTGAGCTTGGGGATGATCCATCCCCTGAGGGGCTGCACGCTGCCACTCTCTGAGCCTGCAGAGGGTGACAGAGGGGTGGGTATGAAGTCCGCACTGCTGGCCCATGACATGGCTGCGATTATAAGACAAAACAAGGGGGAGCATGTGCCAAGAGGAGTCGTAGCAGCATGATAGTGCAGAATAATGTGACAGAGAGACCCGTGAACTACACCTGACTGACACTCTAGTAGGGAGGTCCTGGTAAGGATCGAAGCCTGGTCAACCAGAAACCTGTAGTAGGGGTGACATGAGTGAAAAATGTATATCTCTTTTATTTTCCTGAATGGACTGTCCCACCATTGTTATGTGGGTAGCTCTGATGAAGAAGGCAAACATCCAACCTGATGCAGGATGGGACCTGAACTCAACTGACCTGGAGAAATGACAGAGAAAATGATGAGTGGCTCATGAGTGACTGCCACTAAAGAGGAGTGGCCGATTAAGTGCGACTAAAATGGTGTACAGCTGATTGTGTGCCATGAGAATGTGGTTGTAAGGATTTATGTGAACCTGCTTGCAGCAATTGCGAGGGGTTGATGTAATATGTGCTTGCAGCGATTGCAAGTATGTGTGCTTACAGCGATTGCAAGTGTGTGTGCATACAGCACTTGCAAGGGGTTGATGAAATGCGCTTGCAGCAATTGCAAGTGTGTGTTCTCGCAGCTATTGCGAGGGATTGTGTAGATGCGTGCTCACATCGATTGCGAGGAGTATATGTAAAAACATATTTGCAGCGATTGCAAGAAGTTTAGTGTGTGTGCTCACAGCGATTGCGAGGGATTTGTGTTGATGTGTGCTAGCATTGATTACGAGCAGTAAATCGTTGCATTAACGTACTTGCAGTATTTGCAAGTGTGTGTGCTTGCAGCGATTGCGAGGGATTGTGTAGTTGCACGCTCACAGCGATTGTGAGGAGTTAATGTAAGTACGTGCTAGCAGCGATTGCAAGAAGTTTGGTATGTATAGTCGCAGTGATTGCGAGGGATTTTTTGATGCGTACTCACAGCGATTGAGAGGAGTATATGTAAATACATATTTTGCAGCGATTGCAAGAAGTTTAGTAGGCGCGGTCGCATCGATTTCAAGGGATTTGTGTAGATGCGTGCTTGCAGTGATTGCGAAGGGTATATGTAAATACGTATTTGCAGCGATTGCAAGAAGTTTAGTATACGTGCTTGCAGCGATCGGAAGGATTTGAGTTGATGCGTGGTCGCAGCGAGTGCGAGGGGTTAATCTAAATACTTGCTTGCAGCGATTGCAAGTATGTGTGTTTGCAACGATTGCATAGATGTGCACTCGCAGCGATTGTGAGAAGTTAATGTAAGTAGGTGCTTGCAGCGATTGCAGGAAGTTTGGTATGCATGCTCGCAAGGGATTTGTGTTGATGCGTGTTCGCAGCGACTGCGAAGAGTTAATGTAAATACGTGCTTGCATTTATTTATGCGCGCTTGCAGCGATTGCGAGGGATTTAGGTTGATGCATGCTCGCAGCGATTGCAAGGAATTAATGTAAATACGTGCTTGCAGTGATTGCAAGAAGTTTTGTTTATGCGTGCTTGTAGCAACTGCGAAGAGGTCTATGTTGATGTGTACTCACAGTGATTGCAAAGAGTTTATGTAAATACGTGCTTTGCAGCAATTGCAAGAAGTTTGAGTTTGTGCGTGCTCATAGCTATTGCAAGGGGTTTACTTAGATGTGTGCTGGCAGAGATGATGCACGTGCATGCGTACCGTAACGTGTGACGTAATGCTTGTACCCGCGCTTGCAGCGATTGCAAGACGTTGTGCTCCTATGCGTGCTTGCTGGAATTTGCAAGTGACGTTTATGAGTGCTCGCAGCGATTGGAGAAATGACAGAGAAAATGATGAGTGGCTCATGAGTGACTGCCACTTAAGAGGAGTGGCCAATTAAGTGCGACTAAAATGGTGTACAGCTGATTGTGTGCCATGAGACTGTGGTTGTAAGGATTTATGTGAACCTGCTCGCAGCAATTGCGAGGGGTTGATGTAATATGTGCTTGCAGCGATTGCAAGTATGTGTGCTTGCAGCGATTGCAGGTGTATGTGCTTACAGCGATTGCAAGTGTGTGTGTTTACAGCACTTGCAAGGGGTTGATGAAATGCGCTTGCAGCAATTGCAAGTGTGTGTTCTCGCAGCTATTGCGAGGGATTGTGTAGATGCGTGCTCACATCAATTGCGAGGAGTATATGTAAAAACATATTTGCAGCGATTGCAAGAAGTTTAGTGTGTGTGCTCACAGCAATTGCGAGGGATTTGTGTTGATGTGTGCTAGCATTGATTACGAGCAGTAAATCGTTGCATTGTAAATACATACTTGCAGTATTTGCAAGTGTGTGTGCTTGCAGCGATTGCGAAGGATTGTGTAGTTGCGTGCTCACAGCGATTGTGAGGAGTTAATGTAAGTACGTGCTAGCAGCGATTGCAAGAAGTTTGGTATGTATAGTCGCAGTGATTGCGAGGGATTTTTTGATGCGTACTCACAGCGATTGAGAGGAGTATATGTAAATACATATTTTGCAGCGATTGCAAGAAGTTTAGCAGGCGCGGTCGCATCGATTGCAAGGGATTTGTGTAGATGCGTGCTTGCAGTGATTGCGAAGGGTATATGTAAATATGTATTTGCAGCGATTGCAAGAAGTTTAGTATACGTGCTTGCATCGATCGGAAGGATTTGAGTTGATGCGTGGTTGCAGTGAGTGCGAGGGGTTAATCTAAATACTTGCTTGCGGCGATTGCAAGTATGTGTGTTTGCAACGATTGCACAGATGTGCACTCGCAGCGATTGTGAGAAGTTAATGTAAGTAGGTGCTTGCAGCGATTGCAGGAAGTTTGGTATGCATGCTCACAAGGGATTTGTGTTGATGCGTGTTCGCAGCGACTGCGAAGAGTTAATGTAAATACGTGCTTGCATTTATTTATGCGCGCTTGCAGCGATTGCGAGGGGTTTAGGTTGATGCATGCTCGCAGCGATTGCAAGGAATTAATGTAAATACGTGCTTGCAGTGATTGCAAGAAGTTTTGTTTATGCGTGCTTGTAGCAGCTGCGAAGAGGTCTATGTTGATGTGTACTCACAGTGATTGCAAAGAGTTTATGTAAATACGTGCTTTGCAGCAATTGCAAGAAGTTTGAGTTTGTGCGTGCTCGTAGCTATTGCAAGGGGTTTACTTAGATGTGTGCTGGCAGAGATGATGCACGTGCATGCTTACCGTAACGTGTGACGTAATGCTTGTACCCGCGCTTGCAGCGATTGCAAGACGTTGTGCTCGTATGCGTGCTTGCTGGAATTTGCAAGTGACGTTTATGAGTGCTTGCAGCGATTGTGAGAAGTTGTGCTTAGTTGTGTTTGCAACGTTTGTGAAAAAGTGTCTGTCACTGAAGGTGTGTTTATGGTGAATGTGAGAGATAGTATATCTGTTTGTGCTTGCCACGTTGTATAGTGCTGTCAAAGAAATGCTTGCAACGATTGCAAGGGTCTGTGCAGCTGAAGGCGAGTTTGCAGCGATTACAAAAAAGTTACCTACTGATAGGCGAACATGAGGATAGCAGAAACTGAATGTGTCGGAATGCAATGTCACCGTGACTTTTTGAAATGAACCGATATGAACTGGTAGTAAGAACTGACATGAACCAATGCGAATCGGTAGTAGGAAATAACATGAACCGATGCGAATCGGTAGTAGGAAATAACATGAACCGATGCAAATCGGTAGTAGGAAATAACATGAACCGATGCAAATCGGTAGTAGGAAATAACATGAACCGATGCAAATCGGTAGTAGGAAATAACATGAACCGATGCGTGTCGGTGGTAGGAAATAACATGAACCGCTGTAAATCAGTGGCATGAAAACGACATGAACCGATGTGAATCGGTGGTATGAAAATGACAAGAACCGATGTGAATCGGTGATATGAAAATGACATGAACCGATGCGAATCGGTGGTATGAAAATTATGTGAACCGATGCGAATCGGTGGTATGAAAATGACATAAACCAATGCGAATCGGTGGTAGAAAATACCATGAACCAATGCGAATCAGTGGTATTAAAATGACTTGAACCGATGCAAATCATTGATATGAAAATGACATGAACCGATGCAAATCGTTGGTATGAAAATGATATGAACCGATGCGAATCGTTGGTATGAAAATGACATGAACCAATGCGAATCGTTGGTATGAAAATGACATGAACCGATGGGAATCGTTGGTATGAAAATGACATGAACCGATGCAAATCCTTAATATGAAAATGACATGAACTGATGTGAATTGCTGGTATGAAAATAATATGAACCGATGCGAATCGTTGGTATGAAAATTACATGAACCAATGCAAATCGTTGGTATGAAAATTACATGAACCGATGCAAATCGTTAGGTAGGGTAACGATGAACAGAGAAATGACACAAACCGATTTGAATCGGTAGTAAGGACTGACCTGAACGAATGTGAATCTGTGGTAGGGAAATTACATGAACCAGCACGAATCGGTAGTAGGAAATAACATGGACCGATGTAAACCAGTAATGGGGAAATTACATGAACCAGTTAGGTAGGGTAACGATGAATAGAGAAATGACACAAACCGATTAGAATCGGTAGGGGCTGACCAGAACGGATGCGAATCGGCGGTAGGGAAATGACGTGAAACTATGTGAATCGGTAGTGGGAAATGGTATGAACCGGTACAAACCGGTAGGAAGGGTAACCAATAGGGAGAATAGCGTGGGCCAGGTAATGAGCGTGGGCCAGGTATGACCGATACGAATCGGTAAGTAGGTTCTAACCGGACTGTAGTAAGTATCTGATATGAATCGGTTGTGGAGTAGGACATGTACCGATGCGGATCATTAGGCAGGGAGATGACATGAAAAGAGTAAATGACATGAATCGAATCGGTTGAAGGGAAAGGCATGAACCCATACAAATCGGTAGATAGGGTAATAGTACGAACAGAGTAAATGACATAGCCTGATGTGAATAGGTGTGTTCAATGTATCCAATACAAACCATTGTGCCACCAATGCGACTAGTTTTCGAATCAGACAGTGGTAAGCATGCAATGGATTTGATACAAATCGATTGTGGGGTGAATGACGTGATTGATATGAATTGTATATAGCGTGCATGAAATTAACCTGATACGAGTTGGCTGCAGAGTGTATGTTGCCCCTTTTTTTTCCTGTCATTCGTTTTCTTTTTTTTTTTCCTGAGATTCGTTTTTTTTTTTTGGTTTTTTTTGTCATTCGTTTTTTTTTTTTCCTGTCATTCGTTTTTTTTTTTTTTTGGTAGAAAGCTCATCCAAGCCTATTGCAGGATGGAACAGCCTGAACTCAACTGACCTATGGGTGAAACAATAGACAAGAGACGTGAGTGAGTCAGCGAACTGTATGCCACTGGAACCAATGAGTGGTCGGATCGTGTGTTACTAGAGAAGTGCTTGCAATGATCGCAAGAAAGCGGCCTCATCAGGGAGGCGAAGATGAGGCCAAATTGGAATCGGCGTTATGAAGCTGGAGTAATGTGTGTGTTTTCAGTAGGTGTGACCGTATGAATGGTCTGAGGAACGATTGGGTGCTTGTGGCTGGAGCCCCACAAAGGAAACCGAACTGTTGGAAGTTTGCGACATGTGCGACACTGGAATAGACTTGTGCTGTGCCGAGGATACAAAACACTAAATCACCAATGCGACCGGGATTCGAATCGGGCCATCATAGCGTGTATAGGGTGCCACCCCCTCCTCCAAAACTGAATACATACCAACCACCCAACCCCCTTGAGGCTAATCAAGTGCAGTCAAGGCCCAGGTGGGTCTAATTACCACCTCATCCAGCCACAGAACCTGTGCAGTCAATACATGCTAATCTCCAAATGGATGAGGAGGCAACCCCATAGACAGTGAATGCTGTGAGCAATCAAAGCCTGTGTCGAGCGATATCGGACAACGACCGACAGTGTCTCGGAGGCTTAGACCTACAAACGAATCATGGGTTTGTGGATGGGATGACAAACAAGGCAGGAGGGAACCTGCGAATCTACTATGTCTGTGCCGAATGATATTGGGGCACGACCGGCAACAACTGAGAGGCTGCTAAGAATGAAAGGGATGCAGGATAGGAAACATAACGAATTGTAACATTGCATAAGAAATGAAAAGGTTTGAATCCTACCTGCAACAGCAAGCGAGAACCGCCGATGAAGACCACAAACTGAGAAGCCGCAACACACTGGTAATCGAATGCACAGATTCCCCAATATTAAGTGAGCTGGGGAGAGTCGGCCCAGTGACATGTGCTATCGCACACTGGAACCAACCAAGAGCATGGGGGAGTGAGCTGCTTAAATACCCTCCAGGCTCCTCCCATAAGTTCAGGCCACCAAATTGGCCTTCTTATATATACACACAGAGTATTGAGCGTGCTCTATAGATCTGTACCTAAGGTATATAGTCCACTTGACGTGGTGTATACAAATATATACAGCCTGATATATATATATATATATATATATATATATATACATACACACACAGCGTATTGAGCGTGCTCTATATTTCCTGGACCTCCCCATGTCAGCCTACTATGGGTCAGCTCCGCCCCCTCTGACCCCTTCAGGACAACCTCTTTCCCAGCCTATAAGAGGCGGCTATCTGCCCATATGCAGTGTTCTTTTTTCGTTCTCGCTCCGGACGCCTCTTAAGAAAAATAGATATATTCATACACACACGCAAGAAGAAGCACGGTAGGAGACTTTCTGCGAAACCTTGTAATGTCCATGCGATCCTGTTCAGGTTCATGCACTCTCCTGAGTTCAGTAGACCCCCTGTCTGGACTGTAAATCTCCCTTTGTGGGGTACCATTGGTGCTGGGTCACAGCAGTATAAATTACTGCATGTGTACACTGGCCTCTAGAGAGTGGCTAAATACTGCTGGTTTGGGCTGTGTGACGAATTGATTAAACAGCAGGCAGGCTGAGGCTTGTAGTTCCACAGGAACTCTCAGGAGGTTGCTGAGAGTGGCCACTTTCTGGTATGATAGGAACGCCCTCTCCCATGCTTGGGTTCCTGCTTCCCTGCGGTGATTACAACACCTGTGGCCCCAGCTTGTCTCATAATCACTGCCTCTGTGCTGAGTGATGTGGGATCTCAACATGGCTGCTGCCTTGAGTTGCTGGATAGATCTCTGGCTGTCTGTGTGTTTCCAGGTATCCTGGGTCCTCCTGCCTGCCTCTATAGCACTGAAGAACGCATGGAAAGGTTTGCTTTTTTTTTTAATTTTTAATTATTTTTTTTTGTGTGTGTTTTTGGTTTTAAAAGAGTGCATTCTTCTCTACACTGAGAGATGACCCAGATATGGGATAAACTTCTGCAGGGAAGTACTAAAGAGCCGTATCACCCGCAAAGAAAGAAGTGCTCAAAGAGGGATAAGTCGGGTCAGAGGAGTGGTCGGTGGTGGGATAAAATCCCAGTGCAAAGCCACTCCAGATCACCCTCACAGGTGCCTCATTGCAGTGCCTTGAACCCAGGCCAATTGCTGTTGCTACACCAGAATGCGACCACTAAGCGCTAGCATGTGCATAAACAAAGGCACAGATCCCCTTCATCTTCTGGAAGGGCCTCGGCCCAGGAAGAGGAGAGGGCCTGCTGGGCATGCGGGGCAAACTCCCTACCGGGGAGGTGTTTATGCTTTACTTGTTTGAAGGAAGCCGCACGTGATAATGCAAGGTGTATGTGGCTGTAGCTCAGAGGGTAAATGCACTAGTTGTGTTAATGTGAATCTATGCAACTGTAAGTTCAAATCCCATGTGTGCTGTGTTTGGATTGAAGCTACAGGTGACTGGCCTGTTAGCTGCAAGAGGTACGTAGTACCTGGCATATCTTCCATCCTCATCCGTTTCAGAATCAGAGCAGATGTGACATATCACTACAGTTCAGATGAACATTCAGAGGATTCTAAGTCAGATCTGTAACCAGACTCTCATGCATTTGATTTTTCCGTGATTCCTTCTTTGGGCCTGATTCGCACCCGTGCGTTTTTGATCCATCTTGCGGATTTGCACTACAGTCTATTTGGCGTTGTTTCCTATGGTACTCTCAGACCAATGTCTAGACTGAATCTTAGGAGACTTACAAGTAGACTTGACATCACTATACAGTGTAGACGAGACTAAGACTTTGCCTACTCCTACCTTCTATACGGTCCATGATGCATGGAGAACGTCGATTGTCCGGTCAGTGGACATCGAAGTTAGGTTTGTGTCGTGTGTACCCTAAACTTGAATGTCAACGTATCTAAGTGTAATTGTGTTGATCACGTAAATGGGAGACTCGATGTCGGTGTATGTGGAACGTAATAGTGCACGCCGAAGGAAGTTTGTTCATTTCGTATTTGTGGAGGGGCCATCCCTCAAACGGGGCGT
>BLSH010081686.1:363245-373757 GCA_018402905.1 Glandirana rugosa
GGGGGGGGGGGGGGGGCCCTATGGACAAGTTGGACTCTTGGGTGACAGTTGTGGAAATCTTGGGTGAAACATTTATAAAAGACTCTTATTCATTCTGCTACAAAAAGTGGCAACGTTAATTACAAATTATTGGGGTTGATTTACTAAAATAGAGTGCAAAATCTGGTGCAGCTCTGTATCTAAATTAATCAGCTTCAGCTACAAGTTGAAGTTAGAACTGATTGGCTACCATGCACAGATGCACCAGATTTTGCACGCTCCGATTTTAGTAAATCAACCCCATTATTTTTTTTTTACTTTTTTTAAAGATTTATGCTAAAAAAAGGAATGAATGTATGAAAGAATAAAGATGCAAAATATTTTTGAATGAACACTTTTAAAAAAGATGAAAATATGGGTGGCACAGTGGTATAGTGGATAGCACTTTTGCCTAGCAGCAAAAGGGTCGCTGGTTTGAATCCCAACCATGACACTACCTGCCTGGAGTTTGCATGTTCTCCCTGTGCCTGTGTGGGTTTGCTCCTGGTACTCCAGTTTCCTCCCACACTCCAAAGACATGCCGGTAGGTAAATTAGATCCTGTCTAAATTGGCCCTAGTATATGTATGAATGTTAACGAGGGACCTTCGATTGCCATCTCCTTGAGGGTAGGGACTGATGTGAATGTATAATATATATGTAAAGCGCTGTGTAAATTGACAGCGCTATATAAGTACCTGAAATAAAAAAAAAATAATGGGGGGGCATGTCTGGACGTGCTAGGAAGAGGAAGCATAGGAACAGGGCTCCTGATTCCTCATAAACAATCCCTCTCCATCTGCATCCCTGCTAAGCAGCAAACCTGCGGACACCCCACTAACCATCCACCCTGATCATCAGCTAGACCTTGAGACCGCCAACGAAAAGATCCGCTGCCTGCAACACCTGCGGCCTACGGCCCTACACACAATCGCCGCCATATTGCGGAGCTCGAGGCCGGCAGGACTCCACCCAAGGCCCAGGGGAGCGACCCTAAATACAAATTAAATTGGGTCCCCGAGAGGCACAGAGGAGGACTGGGGAGCGGGGTCACCGCTACTTAGGGGCCACGTATATTCCTGCAGGAGGAGCCACCACTGCGGCCTACTAAATACACTGCCCCGGGGATTGCGGCCGGTACACCTGAAAAAACAAACCAACATCTACCCATCCTAGCCCCAACGGCCGCAATCACTCCCAACAAACAGTTTTGAGAGCCTTACCGTCCGCTTGACGGCCGCAACACTTAAATGGCAGATCATCCAGAAATCTAGCCCCCGGCTTCGGCCTAATCGCAGTTCCGGCGGCCATCTTGCTACACCTGCCAGCCCACACAGACGATCAGCTAAAATCTAGGCCGTGGATTCGGCCTACTCGCGGTGCCGGTGGCCATCTTGCTACACCTTGCTACTCACAGCAAAACAAACGGTCCATCACATTCCCCACAAGGCAACACAATACCAGAAGACCTGATGGCTATCTAATTACACACCTCCCGCAGACTGAGGGACTATACTAATTAAAGGAGGTTCTTTAATTACCACTGAGACTGATATCGCTCTATTCACTCTCTGACTAAAAAGCAGCTGGCAACAATGGGGACGGCATCCCGCGACTCCTCTGCTACCAGATCCCGCTCCCCCCGCTCCCCCAGAGGCACATTAGAAAATTTGAGCCAACAAACTCCCAAACTCCTCAGAACGCAAACAAATGGCACAGGGCATACTCACAGCTTACCACAGCCAATCACCACCAACCCGGGCATTCCCCTAGCATCAGGAGGGATCAACCTAACCCCTCAGGTACAACCAAGTTTGCACGACCTTCACTCCGTGGCGACGGACATTAAAGAAACACTGACAGCCGCCATCACAGGGCTCCGCCTAGACATACAAGCGATTACAGGCAGAGTTCAGGAAATGGAGACTGTGACTTCTCAGCACAATGTGGCAATACGCCACATGCATCACACTCTGGATACCCACACCTTACAAATGAGAGACTTTAACCACCACCTTGAAGACCTTGACAACAGAGGCAGGCGTCATAACCTTCGTCTCAGGGGTCTCCAAGAAACAACCGAACCAGACCAATTACAAGAAACGGTAACTACCATCTTCAACCACTTACTTGACAGACCCTCCACCACTCCCATTGGGATGGAACGCATCCACCTCGCTCTGAAACCTAAAGGCAGAGAGACAGACCCCCCCAGAGATGTGGTATTCTGTATAATTGACTTCCAACTGAAAGAAGAAATCCTGAGGAAAGCCCACAACAAAACACAACTTACACATAATGGCTCACCCATCAACATCTACCGAGACCTCTCCCATATCACATTGCAGCGGCGCAGAGAGCTCCGTCCTCTACTAGAAGAATTACGAACACGGGATATCTATTACAAATGGAAATTTCCCTTTTGCCTCACTGCTACCACACAGGGCCGCACCGCACACCTCAGAATCCCGTAAGAACTGCAAAACCCTCAATATCCCCCTGGTAGAAGTACCTGACTGGTACGCGTAATTCCGCCAACCCCTTGCAAGCCAACTAAACAAAGACAGGAACACATGGATACAACTCAACACCGCAACAGAAGACAACACTCTGATTCCAATGAGGGACCAAATCATCCCACACGTGGACCACCTCAGACATCCAGTCCCACCAAAGCTCCTCAACCACGCAGAGCCAGAAGGGACCGCTAACAATAAGGATGCCATGATCACTACTAGAATGCCAAAAATTCCTTTTTTTTTTTTTCCTTTAAGTTACTGTCTACTGAAGGCAATTATAACATTGCCACGGCAACATGACACAGATCCAACTGCAGACTCAAAGTCCTCACCAACCAAGCCTCCCAATGGAACTGAGGTCACAGACAAATCCTTGGACAATTCTTTTATTCCCACTCACTTGAACCAAAGATGTTCCGTTACTCGATACCACAGGAGACATCATAGAGATCAAACCTGCCTGTCACGTACCTGATGGTGGAGTCTGCGATAGCCGAGGACAGCCTCTCTTACAACCCTGACTCAGGAACCCCTGATATGGTAGACAGGAAGCTCAAGAGTGCAGGATGGCACGAGTGCTTGACTGGAACACTGGTGCGATGGTTGCTGGCAGGGCAGGTGTTGCAGCGAACTGGAGCAGAGGAGACACTCCGGGAAACAGCTGGCAATTCACTCTGCAGGGCTGAACCAAGCGGATGATGCTGGACGAGAAGGCTGGAACAGACTGGAACAAGCAGCAGCCAAACCGAGCAGAAGCTGAAGGAGTAAGCAGTGGGGTCGTCAGACAGGAGCCGGGTCATCAACAGGCGGGCGGAGAAGTACCAAAGGAGCAGGCAGAAGAATCGTCAGGACAAGCCAAAGGTTCAGGGCAGGCAGCAAGTAGCAGTGTCAGAATCAAGCCGGTAATCAAGGAGCAGGTAAATCAGAAGAACGGGTAACAGGATGCACAGGAACGTTGTAGACCAAACGGCATTGATCTCATGTCAAAGTCCTGTTTAAATAGCCCTCTTGGCGCCAAGAATCATCACGAACGGGGGTGCGCGCTTCCCGGTCGCGCGTGCGCACGAACGTTCGTGCCGTCCGTTCCTTTGTGCACGCGCCCGCGCACTGTGCTCCTTTGTGCGGCAATACGAGTTCTTCTTCTTTCCTGACACTGCCACTCCGACCGGATACCCAGTTTTCTTAGTGAACTGATCTCCCCCATGACAACCCTCAACGGCTCGGGACTTAAATCCCTATGTTATCTCGGAAAAGACAACCATTAACCCGGTCCACCTTACTAAGGACCCTAGGTCTCATTGGAACAAAGAAACTCTACAACAGAGGTGATTTAACCTCTGGCGCAAAAAGGCAAAGACTCCATTTAGGAGGTATTGCAACACAGTGAGCATATGCATAGGGAGACACCCCAACTCTTGAGACCACGCTGGGCTGTCACAATCCATTGACCAATAACAATGTCGGTAAACTTAAAACTCTGAGATAACTTTAGGATACAACATCTTTGAGAACGAACATAAGACCTTTCTGATCTCTCGCCCCTCTCTAAGACTATCTAGAGGGCATTAACCACTCTCTTATGCAAACCCGTGGTAACCAGAGAGGGTAATGTTAAACTCATTGTCTTATTTAACGTTATGTTGCAGTTATTACTCTTTACAGTTAAAGTAACAGTCATCACTACTTGCATGTTTAATGGTTAAATGTTAAATGCATCTGAAATTCAAGTTGAAATAGCTTTGTTCCATGAGGCTTTACAAACACCTCATGCTAATAGCTTAATTATATGCATCTACTAGTTGTCTTTACCTATTTAACTACACAATGGCACATTCTGAGCCACAAGACGCCACGTATGGACCCCCCATACCCTGCTAACACAATTATTAACCCCTCCTGGAACACAACTCTAATCCACAATTAGCCATAGCTAACGCCAAGTCACTCGTAGATCAACTCCTGACTCCCTTATACACACAATACACCACAACGTGGCACCCTGTCCCCCTACAGGGTAAGCCAGACTATATGATATGCCACGCTAGACTACATCATATTCACAGTCACGCTTCCCCATCAACCTCCACTTACCACACTTACTGTTCCCTCACAGTCTGCGGGATACACATTACAAGAACGTACGTCCAGCTTCACCCCCCCCCCAATGAAGATCAATTTAAGTTACACACATGTACTCTCTGAAACACATCACTAACACCTCCAGCACCAGCTAACGCAGGCTGTTAGCATACCTTAACTGTTAAGCCGGTTCTTGACAGCAGCTGGTAGATACCTGTTATCTGTGCAGACCCTTCTCATCACTTTCTCTCCCCCTTTTTTTTTTTCTTTTTCTCTCTCTTCTTTCTTTCTTTCCTCTCTTTCCTGTAGTACAACCTGGAACACCTACCCTAACCCCAACTTTCAAAGAATTGCTTACACCTCCCTAGGTAACCACCAATCTCTAATCTCCCATAATGTGAAAGGCCTTAACACACCTGAAAAACAAACACTACTACTGCATGAACTCCATAAAACAAGACCAGAAGTTGTCTTCCTTCAAGAAACACATTTTAAATCAGACAACATACCTAAACTTTACGATAAACACTTCCCGCAAGTTTACCATGCCCCCAATCCCCTGCAAAAAACGAAAGGGTTTTCAATTTTAGTGCACAAACATGCAGACTTTGTCATCTCCCAACAGCTACAAGACCCCCTAGAGAGATTCCTCTTTATAAGCGGACTATGGCACAACAAATTGGTAACACTGACAAATGTATACTTTCCAAATACTGGCCACCTCACTTTCTGCAAACATCTGATAGAGAAGTTACATAAATTTGCTAAGGTACGTATCATCCTCAGCGGAGACTTCAACATCCCATTAAGCCCCCTGCAGGACACCTCAAACGGTAAATCTAGCATTACCTTTAGAATCCTAAAAGGGATCAAAACACAACTCAACTCGCTTACCCTAATAGATACCTGGAGACTGGTGCACCTAAAAGACAAAGATTACACATTCTTTTCCAATCCTCATAATAAACACTCCAGAATCGACTACATTTTTATCTCCCAGAGAGACCTCCCCCTCCTTAGATCAGCAAACAGGAATTAAGTCCTTCTCAGATCACTCACCCATAGCAATTACACTGGACATCACAGACCAACCACCAAAATCATGAAATTGGCGCCTAAACCCCACACTACTTACGGATCCCAACCTCTTTAAACAAATACAGACAGCTATTAAAGGATATTTCAAGCTAAATCTGACAGATGACATCAATCCGATCACAATCTGGGAAGCACACAAATGTGTCATACGTGGGGAACTCTTTAGACTAGGCGCATATAAGAAAAAACAGAGCGCGGGGCCCTGTCCGCCCTGACTCATAGAATCGCCACTTTGGAAGCACAACACAAAAGATCCCAATTGGAACAAGTGGCTACCGAACTTGCAGAAACTAGAGAGCAACTCCTCACATGCTTAATCTTAAAGCAAAACGCATCTTATTCCGAAGAAAAGGGTTTTATTATGAACATAGAGACAAGAGTGGCAGGTTCTTGCTCAAGGCACTCAGGGCCTCCGAGCATTCGACCAATATCACATCCATCAGAAACAAACACTGTGACACGGTACAGAGAACGGACCAAATTGCCGCTATCTTTCATGAATACTGTACTAACCTATATAATATTCACTCAACACCGAAACCAACAGGGGTAGAGGGAAACAGACAACAAATTATTATTGATTATTTAAAGGACTGTGGCATGCCCACCTTATCCATTGAAGATGCAAAGTCACTGGAGGACCCGATCTCAATGGATGAACTCACGTCTGTCATTAAAAGCCTGAAACCAGGGAAAAGCCCGGACCCGATGGCTTTACGGCCTTTTACTATAAATCCTTCCTAGACATATTAAAACCCCCCTCCTCCAAGCCCTTAATCATCTTCAACAACCGCAAAAAATCCCAGATACCTTCACTTTAGCTCATGTAGCTCTGATCCCTAAACCTGACAAAGACCACACAATCGGCTCAAATTTCAGGCCAATCTCGCTTCTTAAGCCCTTCCTTACCCGGCCATTTCTGGCACTCCTCTCCTACATGTAAAAATCATCATTTTTTTGCTAGAAAATTACTCAGAACCCCCAAACATTATATATGTTTTTTTAGCAGGGACTCTAGGGAATAAAATGGCAATCATTGCAACTTTTTATATCACACGATATTTGCGCAGGGATTTTTCAAACGCATTTTTTTTGGAAAAGAAACAGTTTAGTGAATTAAAAAAATACAAAACAGTAAAGTTAGCCCAATTTTTTGTGTGTTGTAAAAGAGGATGTAACGCCAAGTAAATTTATACCCAACATGTCACGCTTTAAAATTGCGAACACTCGTGGAATTGCGCCGAACTTTGGTACTTAAAAATCTCCATAGGCGACGCTTTAAAATTTTTTACAGGTTACATGTTTAGGGTTACAGAGGAGGTCTAGTGCTAGAATTTTTGCTCTTGCTCTAACGCACGCGGCGATACCTCACATGTGTGGTTTGAACACCGGTTACATATGTGGGCGGGGCTTACGTATGTGTTCGCTTCTGCGCACGAGCACGCGGGGACGGGGGGACTTTATTTTTTTATTATTATTATTATTTATTTTACTTTTATTTTTTTATTTTTACACTGTATCTTTAATTTTTTCTTTTTTTTGATCACTTTTATTCCTATTACAAGGAATGTAAACATCCCTTGTAATAGGAATGGTGCGTGACAGGTACTCTTTATGGAAAGATGTGAGGTCAATATGACCTCACATCTCTCCTGCAGCCTGGAAAGACTGAGATCAGAAAAAAAATTCCGATCCCAGCCGTTCCAGCCGTGATCACGGCTTTGTTTACTAAAGCCGGCCCGGACGTGACGTCACAACGTCGCGCCCGGGCCTCCGAGGGTCATAGAGATGACTGGTGACCAGATGGTCATCAGTCATCTCCCTGACAACAATCCAGCGGCAACGGATCTCGTCTCCCTGCCGCCGATCGTACGGGCGGCACGGTAGAAGCACCGAATGGCGGCGGGAGGGGGGGGCGTCCCCTCCCGCTGCCTATAAGAACAATCAAGCGGCTGAACTGCCGCTATGATCATTCTTATTTTGTACAGAATCGCCAGCCTAAAAAAATGATACCTGAACGGTGCCTGTAGCTGCTGGCACTGTTCAGATATCACCCCTCAAAGTCCACGAAGGGGTTAATATAGATGCCAAAATCCTGGCCAAGGTGGTTGCAAATCGTCTCAGAATACACTTACAAAGTATCATAGGTCCTCAACAAGTAGGATTTGTACCAGGGCGAGAAGCACGAGACAATACAGTATAACAATATAACAAAAGTCCTCAATTTAATACATGGAGCGCACAAAGCGAAGGTCGAAGGTCTTCTCCTGTCCACCGACGCGGAGAAGGCCTTCGATAGGGTCGCCTGGGACTACCTATTCGCGACGTGCAACTACATTGGCCTGAAACCTCATATGATGACCTGGATAAATTCATTATATCAAACACCGCAAGCAAAACTCAAGGTAAACAATACGCTGTCTGATACAGTACACATAAATAATCAAACTAGACAGGGCTGCCCCTTATCGCCATTGCTATTCATTCTGACCCTAGAGCCCCTCATTAGAAGAATAAAACTGGACCCAGATATTGGTGGTTTCAAATTAAATTCATCCACATACAAAATAGCGGAGTACGCGGACGACTTACTGTTTTTCCTCACCAAACCCCGCACATCAATCCCTAGCTTAATGAAATCCTTTGAAATCTTTGGATATATATCAAACTTCAAAATTAATTATTCCAAATCAGAAGTCATGAACCTGTCTCTTCCCCAAGATGTAGCAACAGAGGCTCACAACTCCTGCCCCTTCAACTGGCAACATACAACCCTCAGATACTTAGGTATACACCTCACATCACGTATCGCTAACGTTTATCAAGCAAACTTCAAACCTCTATTAGATAAAATACAAAACGATCTCAAACAGTGGCACCAACAACCATTCTCTTGGTTTGGTAGGGCGGCCATAGTTAAAATGAATATACTCCCTAAAATCCTATATCACTTCCACGCACTTCCTATCAAACTTCCCACACGCTTTTTTAAGCAACTTGATTATATCATCAGTAATTTTATTTGGGCAGGCTCTAGACCTCGAATCAGCCTTAAAACGCTCTCCAAACCTAAAACACTTGGAGGTATCGGTCTGCCCAACTTCAAACTATACTATTATGCTACCCACCTGACACGGATAATAGATTGGAGCTGCCACAGTAAAAACAAAGGCTGGGTGGCCTTAGAAAACAAACTCTCCCCATTACCAGTAAGATTTCTCCCATGGTCCCAAAGGAATAATCTCCCTACCGAGATTAAATCACAACCAATAGAGGGGGCGACCCTCTCCATCTTCCACTCATTAATCAAAGAAATGCATATCTCCTCCTCCCCAGGTCCCCTAACGCCCATTGCTTCGAACCCCGACTTTCCCCCAGGCTTATCTAAAGGATATATACCTCCTAAGGACCATATGACTCCCCTTCTATTCATACATTGCATTAAAGGTAAAAAGATCCTTCCGTGGGAAGATATCAATACTCATTTAAACCTACAAAGCCACCTACCCTTCTGGACATACAGACAACTACACAACTTTTTCACCTCTCTGGACAAAGATAAGCTCCACAGGCCTCTCTCCCCATTTGAAACTATCTGCCTCACAGGGGAACCAATTAAGAAAACCACTTCCCTTTCATATAACTGGCTATTAACAGCTAGAGAGACGGAGCCCCCCAAATCCCGTCTCCATTGGGAACGATCACTGCAAACTAAGTACACAGACGATCAATGGTTGAAGGCTAACATCTTCACCCACAAGTGCTCAATCAGCACTAGAGCACAAGAGATGTCCTACAAATTACTGACTCATTGGTACGCGACCCCCACCAAACTACGAAAATGGTACCCCTCAACCTCAGACACCTGTTGGCGTTGTAACCAACACAAAGGCACTCTGGTCCATATATGGTGGGAATGCCCAGCCATAACCACCTATTGGGACACAGTGAAATCCACGATTAGACTCATCACTGACACCAATAACACCATCATGTTGCCTACTCCACATCACCCCAGGGCCACTGAAAAGATATAAAAGATCCCTTACCAGACACCTGCTAACTGCAGCAAAGTTACTTATCCCTAGATACTGGAAAACTACACATACCCCCACATTCAAGGAATGGCTCTATGAAACCGATCTAATCTATAATATGGAGGAAACTGCTGCTATTGCCAACGAGACATCAGAAAAATTTCATAAGCTGTGGACCCCCTGGACTATATTCCGCTACTCGGAAAATTACACAACCCTAACAACACATCAATTTACCCCCCAACCTAACACATAACTTAAGACGATACACTGCCCATAAACCTAGACCACTTACGCGCGTAGACGTAAATCCAGACAACAACAATCTTCTGACTCCAAACCACTTAAACTAAATCTATTATTTAGTCCATCCGCTACACCATTAACTTGAGAGATCTTACAAAAAAATACATCTGTAGAATCAAATACCCGTCACATAGCAGAATTCAATACACAATCCAACCCCCCATTTAACTACACAACAATCCCAACACATTAAAAGGCTCATCGCCTTATATCAGGTCCCCCAGGTGTCGAATACTTTAAAAAGACTACAGAGCAACCGTTATCGTCGTCAAAGGAGGTATAATATCTAATCTAGCCAAAGTATCTCGGTAAGGAACTTACACCCCCATACACATCAAAAGGTCATAGATCCCTATTCATTGAAACGACGTCAATCGTCCACAGACCATTCCCTAGAAAATATAGAAAAGTCACCGGGACCCCACTACACCTCATCCGTTGTACTACCACAATAAC
>BLSH010081686.1:373767-385158 GCA_018402905.1 Glandirana rugosa
CGAATTAACCCGAATTAAGGATCAAGTCCTCCGGTCGCGAGGGAGTAGCCCAAACCTTTTTAACTTCCTATATCACACAACGCAATACCCCTAGGACGTGGGGCCCTGAATGCAGATGCGCGCATTCACCAGACCCCCCCCCATAGTTCCTGACACAGCTTGTACCCTTTAGGGGTGTCGGTACGGGGTGCAGGATCCCCATAACGCAACACACTGTATCCTTCAATTTTTCCAAACCCGATGAGGGAGCGCTGGCCTCCTGAACTAGGAATTAAGCCCAATTAAGCAGTGTTATTATAGGTTTGTTGCCACCTCTACCTTCTATCCCTGATCTTCAAATATTAGAATTACGTGTTAATTCCTAATAGACACTGTACTTACAACAAATTGCACCAATTATAGTTACCTTGGGAAATACTGTATACAACGAAAAACTGAACAGCATGTCTGTACAGTGGTGTGCCCTTCCCCCTCCCTCCCCCATTCCTTCTATCTTCTATCTAGGAAGGCTTCACATTGTTAAATTGTTAAACTGTTTCCATTCAGTAGGTACTTAGTAAATGATCATAACAGAATGAAAGTTGCCATGCCAGTAACCGGGTGCAATGATGGTCTTCCCTGAGTCGTGAAAATTGGCAGGGACGCACCTCCCATGCCTTCAAATGCGAGGAGGTCTGACCTATAACCCCTTCTGGACACAGTATGTTCCCATGGGGGTGTCTGGGAGGGGGGATGAACTTATCCCGTCAAAATTCTCATTCTCCTGAACTACCCAGCCCTGGGAGGTCCAGGAGTCGCACCTGGACATAATTGAATGAACGCACAGTCTCCTTTAATTGGTAACAGTTTTTTAATGGCTTAATGCTTTCTCTATATTTCTTGTATATGCACTACTATATGTAAAATGTACTAATGCAAGATGCATTTGTTTATCTGAATAATTTTCAATAAAAATTGTTTAAAAAAAATAAATAAATAAATAATAACAAATAAAAACTAGCTAGGGAGATCATGAAGGGGAATGAGTACATTAGAACTAATTATGGTTCAGGGGTTCAATAGGATTTTTTAAATTATAAAAATCAACTTTTCCTGACAGACTCCATGGTGGCATACGTGTGAGTTGGCCCCGCCTCCATAACTACCCTATAGAACCCCTCTCCCATAAATCTTTACTCCACGCCAGCGGCGTGTTCCTTTTTTGTCCTCCCCATAGGACTGAGTAGATGGTTCGCTACCTGAAGAGACCCCACAACGGTCAAGAATCGGTCAAACGAATTGTGTCCCTCCAAAAAGCCCTAGCTGTCAGCGGGGTATGGAGTGTATAAAGCAGAGTAGCACTGAAGTCAGATCCCTGGTGAGCAGCCAAAGCGTGCGCACTGGCCAGAAAGCCTAGCTGTTAGCAGGCAGTCCTATCTGCTAAAGTTCGGTACGTGTGCTGTGTATACAGTCCTGGCCTGCCGTGATCGTGGTGGAGTGGTGAGAAACAGATATTTAAAATGTTTATGGCAGCATTTGTGTGTTTTTTAGTAATACCTGCCTTCTGTTTTGTTTCTGGGCTTGGGCATGGTGTTTGATACCGACATTCAGTTGCTGCTCCACTATTCCCAGTCCGGAACCCTTCTGCACTTGCGCAGCCGCATGATGGAAGGAGGAAGGGGCTGGGTCTGCGTTCCAGCCACCGTTCATCGCTGCTCCAAGGTCCATGGCCATTCTGCGCATGCGTGGCCACGATATGGAAAGGAGGCTTGGCTTCGCCGACCTCTGTTACTTCTGGGTTCACGGCCGGTCTGCGCATGAGTGGCCGCAGGATGAGAATGAGGCCTGGTTCGCACATGTGCCTGAGCAGCCTCAGCCTGCATCAGTGGGTGCCAGTTTTAAAGCCCCAGGAGTCCTGTAGAGCCTTGGGAATGGTTGCGGGCGTTGCAGCGACATCCCCAGGCTCTCGGGAGAAGGCTACCAGGTAGGTACTGGTGCCGGCGCTGGGACTGGCAAGCAGAATGTGTTGTGGATTGAATACTGATGTTCCTTTCCCCGCAGAGTGTCAGAGACCTGGAATGGATTCCCCTCTGCCCCCAAGTGGCCAGCCCTCTCTTAACAGGTACTGGGGTTCCTGTGTGGCATGGGGGGATGAAGGGGGGGAGCTGCTGGTGTTTTAAAGCAATTGCCTCATTGCCCTTGCCTGTCTCTCGATCTCTCTCTTTTCCTTGTCTCTCTCTCTCGTAGCCCCTCTAAGTCTGATCATCAACATAGTTCCAGGAAGCGGAGCAGCTCATCAAAGTCAAATCACTGGCACTCTTCTTCTAGATCCGGGCATGGGTCTCGCTCCAGATCAAGCCATTGCAGTAGAGAGCCTGCCCATCCCCCCTCCTCCCGCCCCAGTGAAAGGGCCAGGAAAACTTGCTGGGGGTGCAGTGCTACTGTTCCAGCAGAGAGATCCCTCTGCAATCATTGCTATAGCAAAGCAGCTAACGAAAGGGAAAGCCCTGACCAACTCCTAGAATCATTAGTCAGGCGGGTCATAAAAGACTCCCTTCAGGAAAGAGAGTCTCACTGGCTCCGTGAAACCCTTGCGGGAATTAATGGGTCCGTCGGGTGAAGCATAATACCCAGATATGGGAGAATCTTCCCAATTCAGCTGGCCATCGGCCTCTCCTTCGGAGAGTGAGTCAGGTGCAGAAGTTCCCAATATAGGCTTTCAGTACGCCCTGGTTCCCGCTCTAGTAAGAGCAGTCAAGGAGGCCCTAAGTTTGGAAGACCCATGGTTTCCCCACTTAAGCATAAGAAATTCTTCAGAAAACTGAGCAGGCATCGCCCCAATTTTCCTCTTCTTACAGAACTGGGAGAACTTATCTCTGACAAGTGTGCCAAGGTGGATAGGAAGAGTTCTCTACTTCCTAAAGTGCAGAAACTTTATCCCTTCAAGGAGGAAGAGTGAGCACCACTAGTGGACGCGGCCCTCATGAGGCTAGTCAGATACTTGACCATACCACTAGAGGACACAGTTTCTTTCAAGGATTCCCATAGTGAGACGGCTCGATACCGACCTGAGGAAGATATACTTAATGGCAGGTATGGCCTGCAAGCCGGCACTAGCCTTAGCTACAATCTCCATGGAAGTCTGGACCAATAACGTAGAAGAAACTCTGACAAGATTCTCTACTGAAGTGGCCAGGAGCTTGCCTATCCAGTAACTCAGGTTAGCCTCTGCCTTTCTGGGGGAGGCACCTATTGACATGATCCGCCTGGTGGCCCGGGTTATGTTGTCAGCTGTGACCTCTAAGGGGACTCTGTGGCTCCACTCATGGATGGCTGATCCGGCTTCCAAACAAGTCTGGTGCTGGATTCCCTTTGAGGGGTCCTCCCTCTTTGGTGATAAGCTTAAAGAAGACATAACCCAAGCCATGGGGAGTAAGTCGGTGTTCCTCCCTTAGGACTGGCGTCTGCAGGCATACAGGCGTACCTTTCCAAAGAAACAAGGCTCCGGCTGAGCCAAGGAGACACGCAGTTAAAAACCAGGACGGGAGTTTGGAAGGTCGTGGAGGAACAGACAGTCTTCCGCCAAGAAACCCACCAAAGGGAGTTCCTCAGCCAACCTGGATCCCTCAAAATCCTTTTGAGATTGGGCCTGCTCAGGCATGCCAGGTAAGGGCTTGCCTCCACCACTTTTGGCATGTCTGGGTGGCCATAATCCTGGACTTTTGGACCGTTAAGACGGTGTCCATGGGCCATAAATGGATCTTCGACAAGAGCCCCAAGCTCAGCTCAGGTTCATCCCTACAGCCCTTCCATCACCAGAAGAGAAGATGCAGATACTAGTTGCCTACATAAAATCCCTGCTTGAGCAAGAAGCGGTTATCCCAGTTCCAGTCAACAAACGGGGCTAAGGTATATGCTCCCTTCTTTTCTTGGTCCGAAAAAAGAATGGTTCATGGAGACCGGTAATAGACCTCAACCGGTTCATTCGCAAAGAGAAATTCAAAATGGTGTCCCTGTATACTATTCAACAGTCAGTCCAGCCAGGAGACAGGCTGTAGTTTTCGCTCCTGTCTCTGCTCAGCTTCAAAGACCCAATTGCCCTGCCATCCTGACCGG
The DNA here is from genome assembly GCA_018402905.1 of Glandirana rugosa. Lineage (NCBI taxonomy): Eukaryota > Metazoa > Chordata > Amphibia > Anura > Ranidae > Glandirana > Glandirana rugosa. The sequence goes on from BLSH010081686.1 coordinate 377,863, forward strand.
ACCTTCTGTCACAGGGAGCAACCCTGCACCCCTGCCCAGCTCACCTGCACCTCATGGCTTGGTTTTTGAGAGGGGAAGGTTGGAGGCCCTTGGTTTTCTGCAAGAGGCCATTCCCACCCTCCCGAATGATAGAAGGGGTCTATCAGCATATTTGGGTGAAGTTCCTGTATCACTTGTCCTCTAGAAACAGCCTAAGTGTCTCTCTAACTGTTTCGGATTTATTTTGAGTTTCCTGCAATCCAGCCTGGACCTTTCTTGTCAGTTAGCTCTTTGAGAGTGTAGGTGTCAGCCATCTCATCCTTCATGGGCATTTTCTGGGCCAAAGACCCACTCATCTGCCAGTCGTTTAAGGGCGCAGTCAGTCTTAAGCTGCAAAGGAAACCAAGGTTCCCAAAAGGGACCTTCCTCTCATCTTGGAGTCTCTATTCCAGCTTAGTCCAGGTCCTGGCAACTCGCTGTCAATTAAGGATCTTACTCTGAAGACGGCTTTTCAAGTTGCAATTACCTCGGCCAAAGGGGTATCTGAGATCAGGAATCTAGGGTCAAAAGAACCCTTTCTGACCTTCTATGATAGGGTCATGCTGGTGCCCATGCTAGGATCAAGGCCAAAAGTGACCACAATTTTTCATGAAAACCAAGAAATGGTGCTCCCCACTTTCATGGTGGCAGACAGTTTGGAACTTCATCCCCTGGATGTGGGGCACACTCTAAAACTATATCTGGAAGCCATGGCTCCCTTTCGCTTGACAGAGCACCTCTTCATACTCCTTCATGGGAAAAACAAAGGGATGCAGGCCTTGATCAGATCTAGTGCAACCTGGATCGTACAAGCCATTCAACTGGCTTACAAAGAGAAGGGCTTTACTCCTCCAGAGGCAGTAATGGCGCACTCCACCCGAAGCATTGCAACATCCTGGGCAGCGGCACGCCACGTGGCACCGGAAGTAATATACAGAGAGGCTTCTTGGTCCTCCATTAGTACCTTTATGTCCCACTACTGTGTGGAACCAGTCGCCTTGTCCTCAGTTAATTTTTGTGTTAAAATTCTGTCAATTGACAATGTTAATTAAAATTCTTTCTTTGCTCAGCATTTCCCACTCGTGTGTAGCGAGTTATTTCCCACTCGTGTGTAGCGAGTTATTTCCCACACGTATGCTGCCATGGAGTCTGTCAGGAAAATGGAAAATGTAATTTTCCTTTCTTGATAGACTCTTGGCAGCAGGAGTCCCCTCCCAATGCCTGGAGTAGGTTAGTTACAGAACACGGCCACTGGCGTGGAGCAAAGATTTATGGGAGAGGGGCCCCATAGGGTAGTTATTGAGGCGGGGCCATCCCGCACGTATGCTGCCATGGAGTCTATCAGGAAAGGAAAATTGCAATAAGTATTTGATCAGAAATTTTCATTTTTTTCTGTTTTCAAGTTTGCTTCAGACACTCCTATGTAAAAAGGAAAAAAATATAAATCAAATTATTGTTCTTGAGAGCTACAGCTAACATCAATATCTCCATTTTTGCTTACATTCTGACAAGCAGTGGATTGAAACACCTGGTTATTTTAATCAGTATTAGCACATGACAGACTTGTGGCTTCACCACTGGTTAGGTTGCAGTAAAGTCTCAAGGGAGAAAAATTATTTTTAAGCATGATTAGTATATAGATGTACTGATCCTGTACTCTGTGTAAATCACTTTAAGTACAAAACAGGAAGTTTGGGGAAATCTCTCTAACTGAGCTCTGACTAGAAGTAAAACTCTATCCAAAACTAAGACAAAAAAAATTGGCTATAGGTACACTTTAATGCTGGTTCACCCATTATCACCATCTATTGTGATTATGTAATGTTACTATGTCTTTGTCTAGTTTCTGACTAGAATTCAGAAAAAAACTCTAAAAATCTTTTCATAATACTGACATAGTAAATAGAGTTGAGCTAACCCGAACTATAAAGTTTGGGTCCGTACCGAACTTTCGGGTGTCCGTGTCCCGAATCCGAACCCGAACGTTTGAGAAAAAGTCCGGATTCGGGTTCTGGGTTCTGGTATTTCATCACGCATGTTGAATAGCTGCAGGGCAGCCATTCAACAAGCGTTTCACTGGTTTTCCCTAGAAGCCATCACAGCCATGCCTACTTATGGCATGGCCGTGATTGGCCAGTGCATCATGTGACCCAGCCTCTTTATAAGCTGGAGTCACTTAGTGCTGTAGTCACATGCTCTCTGAGACTCTGACTAGTGTAGGGAGAGGATGCTGCCGGCTCTGTGAGGGACAGATTTCAGATATATATAATAACATCTCATCGATCTGATTGTGGACTAGGTAGAGACTACTACTACTGATTTGAGGGACAGATTGCAGATCTCATCCTGCATTATGGAACAATCTGCTTTGAGGGACAGATTGCAGATCTCATCCTGCATTACAGAACGATCTGACTGGACTAGGTAGAGTCTAATGCTTAGAGGGACAGATTGCAGATCTCATCCTGCATTACAGAATGATCTGACTGGACTAGGTAGAGTTTACTGCTTAGAGGGACAGATTGCAGATCTCATCCTGCATTACAGAACGATCTGACTGGACTAGGTAGAGTCTATTGCAGATCTCATCCTGCATTACAGAACGATCTGACTGGACTAGGTAGATTCTATTACAGATCTCATCCTGCATTACAGAACGATCTGCCTGGACTAGGTAGAGTCTATTGCAGATCTCATCCTGCATTACAGAACGATCTGACTGGACTAGGTAGAGTCTACTGCTTAGAGGGACAGATAATTGTTCTAAAATCATATCCTACTCCTATAGGGTCAGGTTCCTGCTGTTGCTGTAAGGGACAGATTATTATTGTTCTATAATCATCTCCTAGTTCTAAAGGGAGAGGTTCCTGCTGGCTGGTCCTGTAAGGGACAGATAATTGTTCTAAAATTATCGCCTACTCCTATAGGGTCAGGTTCCTGCTGTTGCTATAAGGGACAGATTATTGTTCTATAATCATCTCCTAGTTCTAAAGGGAGAGGTTCCTGCTGGTTCTGTAAGGGACAGATAATTGTTCTAAAATCATTGCCTACTCCTATAGGGTCAGGTTCCGGCTGCTCCTGTGGAAGAAGAAGAATTTATTATTCATTTTTTTTGTATTAATAAATACTTAAATAGTGCTACATAGTACATTTGTGGGCAGAATGAGGAGAGCGTCAAATAAGGGACGTGGTCGTGGTACTGCTGGTGCTGCTGGTGTTGGTGGTGTTGGTGAAGCTCCTGTTGGAAGGAGAGGATGTGGTAGATCTGTGCCAGCTACACGCACAAGTGAAACACCTTCCTCAGGTGCGAGTAGCTGACAGAACCTTCAACGTTATATGTTAGGCCCGAATGCCGCTCAACGATGGTGAGGCCAGAACAAGTACAGGCGATAGTAGATTGGGTGGCTGACAATGCCTCCAGTTCCTTCACATTGTCTCCCTCCCGGTCCTTGATGAAAGCTTAGAGTTGGCACCTGAACCCCATGGCCATCTGTCTTTCACCTCAGCCCCTTGTAAATTAGCCAAGCAGTCTGAGCCCCAAGTCATGCAAGAGACTCTTATGCTTTTTGATGACTCTCCTAGTGTGCTTTCCGTGGGCCATCCACATAGCCCTGCCCCAGAAGTGGAAGACATTGAGTGCACCAACCACTTCTGTTGCAGGATGAGGACATGAAAACCCCAGCGCAACACGTCTCTGATGATGACGAAACACAGGTGCCAACTGCTGCAGCTTTCCTCAGTGTGCAGACTGACAAGGAGGGCAGTGGTGAAGGGTGGGTGGAAGATGACGTGGAGGAGGATGATGAGGTCCTAGACCCCACATGGAATGAGGGTCATGCGAGTGACATGTGCAGTTTGGAGGAAGAGGTGGTGGTCACACAGAGGCACCAGCACAGCAAAAGAGGAAGCAGGTTGCAAAAGCGGAGCGAGCGTCCCCTAGACAGTAGGCCTGCTACTACCCACCGCACCCAGGGACCTAGCACACCAAAGGCAGCTCAAAGGCGTTCCCCCGCGTGGCAGTTCTTCAGACAATGTGCTGACGACAAGACAGGAGTGGTTTGCAAGCTGTGCAATGATAGCCTGAGCCGAGGCATAAATGTTCTAAACCTGACCACAACCTGCATGATCAGGCATCTAAATTCAAGTGCCAGCTACAAGTACAAGCTGCATTGGAATAAACCCAAGAAAAAAAAAAAAAATCCAAGAAAAGTCTCGGCCTCCTCCTGCTTCCTCTTCTGCTGCTGCCTCGGCCTCTTCCTCCACCTCTACAGTGACAGTGACACCTGCCACCCAGCAAACCGGGCATGTGACAGCACCGCCACCATCCCCAAGCATTTCCAAAGGGTCCCATGGAAGCTTACAGCTCTCCATCTCCCAAACACTGGAGAGAAAGAGGAAGTACCCCCCTACCCACCCACGATCCCTGGCCCTGAATGCCAGCATTTCCAAATTCCTGGCCTTTGAAATGCTGTCATTCCGTCTGGTGGACACGGACAGTTTTAAAAACCTGATGGCTGTGGCTGTCCCACAGTATGTGGTTCCCAGCCGCCACTACCTTTCCAGACGAGCCATCCCTTCCCTGTACAAACAAGTCGGGGACAAGATCAAGTGTGCACTGCGCAACGCCATCTGTGGCAAGGTCCACATAACCACTGATACATGGACCAGTAAGCATGGGCAGGGACGCTATATCTCGCTAACTGCACACTGGGCAAATGTAGTGGCGGGTGGGCCTGAGCCGGCTAGCCATTTGGCGCATATCCTTCCGCCACCCAGGATTGCAGGGCATTTGTCTTTGCCTCCTCCTCCTACTGCGCTTCCTCCTCCTCTACCACCTCCTCATCCGCTCAGCGTAACACCTTCACCACCAACTTCAGCGCATCCAGGGGGAAACGACAGCAGGCTGTTTTAAAACTGATATGTTTGGGGGATAAACCCCACACTGCGCAGGAGCTGTGGACGGGCATTGAACAACAGACCAATGAGTGGTTGTTGCCGCTGAGCCTCAAACCCGGCCTGGTGGTGTGCGACAATGGGCGAAATCTCGTAGCGGCTCTGGGCCGAGCCAGTTTGACGCACATCCCTTGCCTGGCGCATGTGCTGAATTTGGTGGTACAGAAATTTCTAGAAAACTACCCGGATATGTCAGAGCTGCTGCATAAAGTGCGCACTTTCGGCATTCTCACCCTGCTGCTGCTCCCCTGTCTGCACTGCAGCGGAACTTCGGCCTTCCCGCTCACCGCCTCCTATGTGACGTGCCCACAAGGTGGAACTCCACCTTGCACATGCTGGAGCGACTGTGCGAGCAGCAGCAGGCAATAGTGGAGTTTCAGCTGCAGCACGCACAGGTCAGTCACTCTGCGGAACAGCACCACTTCACCACCGAGTGGGCCTCCATGGGAGACCTGTGTACCGTATTGCGGTGTGTCGAGTACTCCACCAACATGGCCAGTGCTGTCCTTGAAAAAACACTTCGGGCCATGATGGAAGAGGATGTGGCACAGGAGGATGAGGAGGAGGAGGAGGAAGAGGGGTCATTTCCATGGTTATCAGGCCAGTCATTCACAAGTGGCTTGGAGGGTGGGTTCCTGCACCAGCATAGGCCAGGTAAAAAATATTCAAGCCAGGGCCCAGTTCTGGAGGATGAGGAGGACGAGGAAGATCATCATGAGGAGGAGGAACCGCAGCAGGGTGGCACCCAACGCAGGTCGTGGGCATCACTGGAGCATGGCTGGGGGGATACGGAGGACACAGATGATACACCTCCCACAGAGGACAGCTTGTCTTTGCCTCTAAGCAGCCTGGCACACATGGCCGACTACATACTGCAGTGCCTGTGCAACGACAGCCGAGTTGCCCACATTGTAACTTGTTCTGATTACTGGGTGGCCACCCTGCTGGACCCCGTTACAAGGACAACGTGCCGTCCTTAATTCCCTCACTGGAGCGTGAGAGGAAGATGCGCGACTACAAGCGCACACTGGTAGAGGCGCTGCTGAGGGCATTCCCAAATGACACCGGGGGCTCAGTGGAAGCGCAAGGCTTAGGCAGAGGAGAAGGAGGAAGAGGCCACCAACGCTCAGAAGGCAGGGTTAGCATGGCCAAAATGTGGCAAAGCTTTGTCAGCAGCCCGCCACAACAAACAGCACCACCAGCTGATAGGCAACGTCTTTGCAGGAGGCAGCATTTCTGCAACATGTTGGAACAGTATGTGTGCACACGCCTACACGTACTGACTGATGGGTCTGCCCCATTCAACTTCTGGGTCTCCAAATTGGGCACATGGCCTGAGCTTGCCCTTTATGCCTTGAAGGTGCTGGCCTGCCCTGCAGCCAGTGTATTGTCTGAACGTGTGTTTAGCACGGCAGGGGGCGTTATTACAGACAAGCGCAGCCGCCTGTCCACAGCCAGCGTGGACAAGCTAACGTTTATTAAAATGAACCAGGCATGGATCCCACAAGACTTGCCTGTACCTTGTGCAGAATAGACATTTAGACCGGCCTCACACAGCCATTGGTATACTTGTTTTTTTGAATATGCCTCAATATTTTTGGGGCTACCCCAATTAGAAAAAAAACAAACAAACAACAAAAAGTGTTGGCTACCTCCTCCTCCTCCACCACCGCCACTTCCACCTACACTGCCACGGTCACGACCTAGTCAACCTCTAGGCTCCTACTCCACATCCACCCCCTCTTCCCATTTTTATTTTTATTATTTGATTTTAAGTTATTTTCCCATCCCCATTTTTTTGTAGGGCACTTGTCCTACTCTTACCCCCATTTTACTTCCTTTTGCAGCCCTCTAGCACTTGCCAGGACTTTTTTACAGCCATTTTTGTGACGAAAAGTTTGCGTCCCCATTGACTCCAATGGGGTTCGGGGTCCGGGGTCAAGTTCGGGTAACGTTCGGTACCGAACCTAAACTTTTTTTGTGAAGTTCGGCCGGACCCGCCGAACCCAAACATCCAGGTGTTCGCTCAACTCTAATAGTAAACACATGTACAGCATGGTAGGCTGTTGGTAACCTGATATATTGAATAGCAAGTCTAGCTATTACACAGTGAGGTTCTCTAATCCCAGCAGTAACACACATTGGGGAAATTTGCTGTGGCCCTTTATATCAACAGTGTAGAAAATATAAAAGTGGCACTGTATTTAGACTACGAAAATCAATCTAGCACTGAGAATCGAAGTTACATAGTTAGTCAGGTTGAAAAATAGACCAGCCATTAAAAAAAGAAAACCTCCATATACACTATCTTATACCTATAGTTGA
>BLSH010081686.1:397282-413958 GCA_018402905.1 Glandirana rugosa
CCGAAGTTCAGTCTGGGGAAAGGTTATGCTGCTCCCTGTTCCGTTCCCACGGGTGAGAGCGGAGATGATAAGAGTGATCGGTATCTTGGGGACCGCGTGTACTAAACGCGCTTAGGTCTGTAGTTCCCTAACCTCTATCCCCCGGTAGTGGTGTTTGAGACGGAAAAACGTCTGCTACAAGAAGATAAAGATTGGAGGGGAAACTGTAGGAGAGGATTAGAAAGGTGCGAACTATTCAAACACAGGGAAAACCTACACGTCACTAACTGCCCAAGTAAATTTCACTGTGTGTTCAGGACCTTTCGGCGATGCTCTAAAGCGGTAACAGCGTGTGGTGGTCTGCGCACGAGCTGTGGACGGGCATTGAACAACAGACCAATGAGTGGTTGTTGCCACTGAGCCTCAAGCCCGGCCTGGTGGTGTGCGACAATGGCGAAATCTCGTAGCGGCTTTCCAGGACTTGTGTGTCACTTTAAATGAACCCGTCAATCACTGCACATCCAAAAGGGACACAAACTTATCAAGCGTGGAAAGATTAGGAGAGGATGTCAAAGGGGAGGTTAGAAATAGAAGAACATCGTCTGCAAAAAGGCAGAGTTTGTGGTGATGGCCCCCTATCTCCAATCCCTTGATGTCTGGATTCGCGCAAATCATGTGCGCCAGGGGTTCTATGGCTAGTGAGAATAGTAGAGGCGAGAGTGGGCACCCTTGCCTTGTCCCTCGTCGTATTGGAAAGGGGTCTGACTTGAAGCCAGCATTTCTCACCTGGGCAGAGGGGTTTGATTAAAGGGCGGTTATCCATTGTAGAAAATGCGGGCCAAAGCCCCATTTTCTCAGGACAAATTGGAGATAAGGCCAGGATAGGGTGTCAAAGGCCTTGCGAATGTCTAGAGACAGAAAGCAGGTTGGGATACGGCGCGTACGGGCGTAGTAGGAGAGGAGGACTGCTCTTCTGACATTGTCGCTGGCTTGTCTCGAAGGGGTGAACCCCACCTGGTCCTTGTGTATCAGGGATCCTATAATTGTGTTTAGGCGAGAGGAAAGGACTTTGGCAAGGAGTTTGATGTCGACATTTAGCAGCGAGATAGGGCGGTAATTGGCCCAAGAGGAGTCATCAGAGAGTGGTTTGGGAATCATGGAGATGTTGGCTTGTAAGGATTCGGGTTTGAGGGGGTGCCCTCGCAATAATGCATTAAAGGCTTCTGAGAGAAGAGGAGAGAGAAGATTTGTATACTGCTTATAATATGTGGCTGTAAAGCCGTCGGGACCCGGACGCTTATTGAGTTTGAGAGACTTTATGGCGGCGCGGATTTCGTGGGATCATACTTTTTCAATACTCAGTGTCTAGAAACATTTTGAAAATTGGTCAACTGCCTAAATACAGAGCCTATATAATGTATCCATAGAGATCTGTGATTGCAATAACATGATTAACAAGAGTAAGCATACATTTCATTTCCACTACTGCAAACAGAAATAACTAAACAGTGAACATGATGGTGGCACATTCCCATTTAATTTGGTGTTTTAAATGATTGTGCTAAGTTATCTTAATAACATGCAATTTGTACCCATATGCATTTTTTTTCTTACACCAAAGTAATTTTCTATCCAAACTACCTGCCAAGTCATGTACTAGCTACTGTATTCTGGCTAATTTAGATAATTATTTACAGCCCAGTAATCATCCATGATTGTACATACAGTAGATCAGTCACAGCCTTTGTATATGTTTACTATAATATTTAGCAAGAGCACCATTCAGCAATGATTTGTAACATGTAAAAGCAATTGGAAAACAACTTTGGGTGACTGTAACTACATTCTCTGTGCTCCCCAGCATCCATAATCTGTTTCTAGAGATTCCTGAAAAACCAGTGCAACTACAAACTTTTTAAAAGTCGATACTTTGCATAAAATTCAGCTTGTCCTTTTCCCTTGAGCATGACAGTGCTCTAGCCTAGTAACTGAATGCTTGGGCACTAAGTGGCAGGGACTCAAGGAGGTAAAGCAAGTGAAGGATCATTATAGTTAATGGGAAGGCTGGAGGAGTATTTAAGCTAGGACTGAGGGGGGAGGGTGAATTAGAATATAATGGGGCAGACAGGTCAGACAGGATCAGACCCTAATGGTGGTTGGAATGGGGGAATATGGAGGAAGAGCTATGGCAGGTGATAAGAAGGTTCCAAACAACCATTAAAAATGATAGTACTAGTTGGGGGGGGCGTGCCAGGCCGGCGAGGAAGATGGCTGCTTAACTCAGGAGCTCCGGCGCTCTCGCAGCTAAAGCAACGAATAACAGCAGGGAGGGGACCCCTCAGAACCACAAAACCAGCCCGGGAGATAAAGAACACCTCGGCAACAAGATGAGCAAAAGGAGGAAGCAATACAAACAGCTGCAGCGGCTCACGGACTTCTACCCAGCGACGCCACAAGAAGGTAGGCAGCATGGCGCCGGGAGCAGCATGGGGGGAACGAACGGCCACAAACTCGGCGGCTATCCGCCACCATCAGGGAGCCTATGTGGGGCTGAACAAGCGGTAGACCAGCAAGATCCTTCTCCCCCCCTCTCCCCCCACCTCTCGTAGCCCAGTAAAAGCTAAACCGAGAAGGGAGGGAGACGCTCCACTCCAGGAGATACAGCTGCATCTGAGGTCTACTCGCAGGCACTTCAGCACAGTATCTCCATAGAGACATATCCAACTTCAGACCAAGCGGTCTCTGAACATACAATGAAAAATATGCTCCTCTCCCTAAGGAACACACTGTTCAAGGACTTTTCAGATATGATAAACCCACTGCATGATACGGTACAGATACATGATGAGAAAATTCACCATTTAGAATCTAAGATGGCGGATATGTACGCGGCCCATAACGACTTAGTAGACGCATTCACTGAGCAGGAAAATGAAATACAAAGACTGCAAAATAAATTAGCTGATTTGGAAGACCGCACAAGAAGAAATAACATAAAATTTAGGGGAATACCAGAATCTGTCCAGCCCAATGAACTAACAAATTTTGTACAGCGACTAATGAAAGAACTAGTCCCCAACCTTAGTGACATTGAGCTTTGTGTGGACAGAGCCCACCGTATCCCCAAACTGAAATTCCTCCCAGACACAGCACCTAGAGCTACTCTCGCTAGAATCCACTATTTTCACGCCAAAGAACGGGTTATGGCGGCAGCCAAACAGAACCCCATTGTCTCAGATGAATTTCACAATATTTCCCTCTTCACTGACATCTCTCAACAGACAGCACTCAACAGGAAAAAACTACAACCCTTGACAAAAATTATATACCAATGGAGATTCCCAACCAAGCTCGTGGTGTCATGGAATGGGAAAAAGTACCCGATCTACAGCGTAGACAAAGGCATCCAACTATTAAAAGAGTGGCAACTGATACCTCAGGACATGCAACCTCAGAATTCCCCCAGTATACTACAACGGGAATGGTCGTAACCTAAAACTAACTCTATAGTTATCTCCCATTACTACTTGGCACTCTATGCGAGGCCTGGAGCTCCGAACCATGATCTTCACACCCTTTACTACCCATTCTCTACCAGCTGGTAGGGAGTTGTGTTCTACCCCCAGTTGTGACTCAGCAGAACTGCTGAACACCGGGCCTGCGTTATACCAGGCAATTTTTATTTCTCAGGTTTCTCAACACCTGTCTATATATGTTTCTTGTATCTTTGACTTCCTCTCTTCCAGTCCAGGCAACCAAGATGAAGATACTCCATGCGATCAAGCGACTAAACACCCCAAAATCTATCAAGCTACGAAACGATCCCCCATGGCTCCAGATCAGGTACAAACAGGTATGGACTTATCTCCTATATAACTTCGCAAAAACATCTTCAGCCAATACTGTAGACTGCAAATAGTCATGTAACCATGCCGCTAAAATTCATTTCTATAAACTCAAAGGGCTTAAACAGCCCCTACAAGAGACATGCCCTACTGAAGGAAGCTAAATTGCATAATGCGGATGTCATATTTACACAAGAATCTCACTTCGCAGCCCATAAATGTCCTAAGATACATCTGTGGAAATACCCTCACGTGTTCATGGCCAATGGACCAAAAAAGAAAGGGGGCGTGTTTATCGCCATAAGAGACTCCATACAGTTTCGCCGCATACACAAGGAAACAGATGATCAGGGGAGATATATCATCGTGATAGGTGAACTGAACAATCACATCTATACCCTAGTTAACATATATGCCCCAAACTCCAAATTGAAGAAATTCCTCCGACCACTGTTGCAACAGATTATGGACATCAAACAAGGTACCCTAGTGATAGGAGGAGACTTCAATGTAGCCCTTCAACCTGATATGGACTCATCCACTCCCAACAGAAGACCATGTAACTCGGTGACCAATCTACTAAATAAGTATGAACTTTATGATGTATGGCGTTGCTACCATGGGTCTGAAAAAGACTTTACACATCTATCGGTAGCACACGCGTCATATTCACGTATTGATTATTTCTTTATGCAAAAAATTCCATTACAAAATGTGATTGGGGTTGAGATTGGTGCGATTTCTTGGTCTGATCACGCACCTATATATTTAGAATTTGAGGATAAAAATGTCAAAACTCCATCCCCACGATGGAGACTAAACTCCACAATTTTAGGAGACGAAGGGGCGCGCCAAACTCTACTTCAAGAACATAAAAGGTTTTTTGAACATAATGATACCCAGGATATATCAAAGTTTACCCTGTGGCAAACATATAAAGCATATATGAGGGGGATCATTATTAAATTATCTGTACAGATGAAAAAGAAGAGGATGGGGCAGATCGAAGAGTCATTGCAAAACATTGCCCAAAAAGAAGAAGAAACTAAAAAACACCCAAACACTGATTTAACTCAAACCATTGTATCATAAAGGCAAAATCTGAGATCTCTACTATTGTTTAAGTACGAAAATAACCTAAAATATTTGAAGGCTAAACACTATAGCTTACAAAACAAAGCAGGATCATGGTTGGCGAACAAAGTTAAATCTAAACAAATACAAAAGAGAATAGCATCAATCGAACACCCAACTAGTCAAAAATCCTTACACAACCCCAAAGACATTGCAGACGCATTTGCAGACTACTATCAATCGCTATATGCTTTAGAAAAAGACCCAAACACCATACAACCAACTATAAACTCAATGAAGACCCTTCTGAACAAAATTAACCTCCCTAAATTACCAAATAGCAAGGTCATTGCACTATCCGAACCAATCTCCCCCCGAGAGATTACTGAGATCATTTCTACCTTACCTAATCACAAATCGCCGGGGGATGACGGGTTCACAAATGAGTACTGTAAAACCTTTGCTGGTGAATTAGCACCACATCTGTGTGGACTCTTCGACCTAGCCTCTTCCTCAGGCAAGTTCCCATCTGAAATGTTGAAAGCGGTGATAGTGACCCTCCCCAAACCTAACAAAAATCCTACGATACCCTCCAACTATCGACCTATCTCTCTACTAAATACTGATGTAAAAATCTATGCTAAACTAATAGCAACTAGGCTACAGAGGGTATTGCCCCTACTAGTTCACCCCGACCAAGTGGGATTTATCCCGGGCCGCCAGGCCCCAGATGCCACTAGACGCATTATAAACTTAATTCACCGGTTGGAGACCTGTTGAACGCCTTCTCTCCTTCTTTCCTTGGATGCGGAGAAGGCGTTCGACAGGGTCCATTGGGGATACCTTGTGGAGGTCCTCAATATAGTTGGAATAACAGGGTGGATACAATCTGCAATAATTGCTCTATATTCTTCCCCAACAGCAGTTATTCTCAACTCAGGATTAACATCCAAAACTATACACATTAAAAATGGAACCAGACAAGGGTGCCCCCTATCACCCATAATTTTCGCCCTTATGATGGAACCTCTAGCCGAAAGAATTAGATCCTGCACTGCGATTTCTGGTCCCAAGGTAGCGGAGCGCCAACAAAAAATAAGCCTTTTTGCCGATGACGTTTTGTTAATAGTCACAGACCCAGAGAATTCCCTGAAGCATATACGAGCAATCTTAGAAGAATTCAGTGCTATATCCTATTACAAGTTAAATGCCTCTAAGTCCCAAATACTAGGAGTAAATATCCCCAAACAAATGGAGAAAAACATTAAAACTCAATTTCCTTACACATGGGCAGAGAAATACATAACCTTCCTGGGCACTCAATTAACCCCCAAGACAGCACAACTTTTTTTAGCTAACTACAAGCCCTCTCCCCCAGCAACTACTTAAATTGAAAAAGCTGGACATGAATACGATGGGTAGAATCGCAACGCTTAAAATGATAATCCTCCCTAAACTATTGTATATATTTAGAACAGTAATCATCCCATTGCCCAAACATTTCCTATTGGCAGTGCAAAAATGCTTTTCTCAATTTATATGGAATCACAAAACTCCCAGGTGCTCGTTCAGCATAATGAAAAAAACATAGAAGTACTGGAGGAATGGGTGTCCCCGATGTAGCGGCATACCATAAAGCATGTGTGCTAGATCAACTTCGCTATTGGTGGACTATCCACCCACATAAAACTTGGTCCTCTATGGAGGCTGCTAACACCTCACAAAAAGACTTAAAAGCCACATTATTAGCTGCAGGAATAGGCACACCCATTCCACAGAACTGGCCACCCCCAATGCAAGTCTCGATTAATATGTGGAAGGAACTCACATCAGACCCCTTAACCAAGGGGGAACACTCCACGATCTATACCCCTCTAATGGTACTTTACTATTTTATCCCCAATATTGATCTCAGGAAATGGCACCAAAACGGTATAGAATATGTAAAAGATCTATATCAGGAAGGCACCTCTAACAGACTCAGACAATTTCTCGAACTATAAACTACATATAAGCTCCCGAACTCAAATTACTTCCAACACATACAAATTATCTCCTTTCTCCAATCTCATATCTTACCCCTTTCATTGAAATTGCCATCTTCAATTTTCTCCTATTTCACAAATTCCACAACCTCTACCAAGGGTATATCCATGTTCTACAAAAATCACTGCACTCAGAGCTCTTTTGAAAAAACTAAATCCATGAATAACTGGGAAGAGGCACTAGGTAGCACTATACCACAAGAAAAATGGAAACAAGCCCTAAAACTTACATACTCAGCCTCCAAATGTATAGGCCACTGGGAACAGTTTTTAAAAGTTCTATACGCATGGTACCTCACACCAGTCAGACTAGCTAAGATATATCCCCAACAATCAAACCTATGCTGGAGAAACTGTGGCGAAATCGGGACACTATCACACATCTTCTGGGCATGTAAATCACTCAGATCATATTGGAACAAAATATTCTCCATTATATCTGACATTTGCTCCCAGAACATAAAACCTAACCCTCAACTGGCATTACTACATCTTAATATGCATGAAATACCAGTGAATTGTCGCACCATAATACTACACCTATTATTAGCTGCCAAAATGAACATCACCAAAAACTGTAAGTCACCTGACCCTCCACCCTATAAAGAAGTTATATACATGCTAAACTACCAATGGCAAATTGAAAAAATCACCGCTAATATAACTTTATCCTCTGATAAGTTTAGAAAAGATTGGAAGACATGGTTAACGAATCCTAATTGTACAACTCTATGATTGAACAAAGCTGGATTGTCTTTACTTGACTGCCTGGACCTACACCCTTATTTTTCTATACCTATCTAATCTTCCCCCTCTATATTTCTGACCCTCCTCCTCTCATCCTCTTCTACAGTATATACCTCCTCCTCTTCTCCACTCTCAATCCACCGCGACGTATGCCGGTATGAAACGACATAGTTATTTCAGCTGCTACTGCCTACCGGCACAAATAATACAGTTCATATAACCCGTATTACTGTAGAAATTCCAATAAACCAAGGCCTATAGGCAATTTCAGGTCTTCTTGTTGTTGTAAATGTTCTGGTTTATGTGCATTAGTATAGAAGCCATATTGTTAAATATTTTGATTTGCCGTGATGCCCCCTATTCTACACTACAAAGGGAAAGTAGTGAACTTAGAAGTAGTTGGTACTGCTCTCCACGCCACAGTTTGTTCCCGTTTGGGGTGGCAGGGGAAGCAGAGCGACACCCCTTATGGCATGTACGGCATACAGAGTTTTACAGGGCACACCTTACCTCCCTTCTACTTTGTAACCAAGAAAAGATTTAACAATGTTTATGTGATACTCTATGTATGGTTCATTTGTATGATCTACCTACTCACCATACCCCATCTCATACTGTATTGGAATACATTACTGTATTACTGTATTACTGTTACAATATTGTTCTTTAAAACCTCAATAAAAATTATTGAAACTAAAAATGATAGTACTAGTTGTACTACAAAAAAGAATGCAAAACACAAGTGAAAAATGCAACAATGAATTAAAGTGTTTGTTTGCCAATGCCAGAAGTCTACCAAGCAAAATAGGTGAGTTGGAAGCTTGGTGCAAGAGAACACTGATCTAACTGGTGTTGCTGAATCTTGGCTTCATTCTTCACATGACTGGACTATTAATATTCCTAGTTATGCTCTCTTTCAGAGAGACAGGGTAAAACGAAAAGGTGGTGGTGTCTGTCTTTATGTGAGAAGTGATCTCAAAATCACTGTGTGAAAGAGGACCTTGGTACTTTGCCGTTGAATACCGTTGGTCGCCATTCCACAAGCAGGCGCAATTTTGAAGCATGACATGTTGGGTATCAATTCACTTGGTGTAACATTATCTTTCACAATATGGGAAACATTGGGCTAACGTTACTGTTTTCTTATTTTTTAACTCAAAAAAGTAAATTTTTTTTTTTTTAAAAAGGTGCTTGTAAGACCACTGCAATAATACAATGTGACATAAAGAATTGCTCTAGGGTGTTAGAAACAAAAAATATTTAATGTTTGAGTGTTCTAAGTAATTTTATAGCAAAAAAAACTGATTATAACTTGTAAACACCGAATCTCAAAAAGAGGCTCAGTCCTTAAGTGGTTATAGCTAATAGCTATAGATAATATGAAAATAACTTTAAAATGAAGGAACACTATCATCATTTAAAAGTTACAAAAATATAACAGAATACGTAAAAAAGGAAATAAAGGAAGCAAAGATTGAAAACGAATGAGAGTTTGCCAAAAAGAGTAGTAAAAAGGTAAAGTCTGTACAAATCATTAGTAAGATTTCATCTGTAATATACAATTCAGTTTTGGGCACCAGTTCACAAAAAGTATATCTGCAAACTCCAGGAAGGGCAACCAAACTAATGAGGGGCATGGAGGAGCTCAGCTTTAAGGAAGGATTACCTGAACTGAATTTATGAGATTGTAGGCCATACCCACCCCTACAGAAACCAATTCCCCAGATACAACCCAAGAAATAATAAACTCCATCTAACATTTGGCAGCAGAACCTTTATTGGTTTACATATAAAATAACAATTTTTATTGTTAAATAATAACTTGCAGCATTATTTTCAGAAAAAATATGAATCTGCCCAGTTATCAGAACTTGAACAGCAAGTCACCAATATTCTACATATACAAAACATGCCCCCCCCTAGAAATCCAGGGTGACCCAACCACATAAAAGATGCATGTGACTAGGTGGGGAGGGAGGGAGTTCTTCTGCTGCTGCTCTGGTCCAAGGGAAAAAGGAATAAGCCCCACACTGTCAGCCCTTTTATAGACAATCCCAAGTATCCAGCACATTCCTAGTATTCCTATTGGATCCTCTTGGATCAGTAATTAAAGTGACAATAACCTTTATCCTACCTACCCTGACAAGTACCTTTAAATAGCCCACTAAAGCCATGAGGTGTGATGGCCACAATCTCAAGCAGGTGGGCCCCCAAATTTGTGCCCCCCTTTTACATGAAATTGTAGGCCATACACACCCCTAAAGAAACCCATTTCCCAAATACAACCCAAGAAATATTAAACGCTATCTAACTTTTGGGAAAATTTGACTGCGTCACCTTTATTGGTTTACATATCAAATAACATTTTTTATTTTTGTTGTTAAATAATAACTTTCAGCATATCTTTATTGAACATAAAATTATTAACCACTTCTGGACCGCCCACCGTCATTATACAGCGGTACTTTGCCGTTGAATACCTTTGTTATGGTAGCAGATAGCTACCATAAGCCCAGTATCATTTTAACCACTTGCCAACCAGCCATTTAACAGTGGCAGGTCGGCTCTCCTGTGCGAATCGCCATAGCTGTATGGGGATACTTTAAGAGACTGCAGGTAGCGTGCGCGCACGCATGCCTGCTGCACGTCCCTGGAGCCAATGCGCATGACTGGCGGGCACGATGTCCACTGGCTACCCGTGGTTGCTCCTCACAGAGCCAGAATGGGGATCTGTTCACGTAAGCAAATGGATCTCCATTCTAACAGGGAAGTGGAGAGAGATCCAGTGATCGGGAGCAGCTTTCTCTATCCACCCTCAGTCATTACAGCCCCCCCACAGTTAGAAACACCGGGCGGTCCACTTTCAGATAAAAGTGGTCTCTGCAGCGGATTCGTGGTGAGATCACTTTTATCAGGGGGCGGAAGAGGTGCCCCCCCACACTTTCTCGTCATCTCCGCTGCTTACCGGAACTGCTGGTAATGGCGGAGACGATCGGATCTGCTCCCTTCAGAGTATGGATGCCGAGTGAGCGAAAGATGCCACCCACTCAGCTCCATAGCATTGACTCAAATGTCTCTTCCACCCATAGCTCTTAACCACTTCAGCCCCGGAAGGATTTCCCCTGTTAGGACCAGAGCACTTTTTGCCATTCAGCACTGCGTTGCTTTAATTGACAACTGCGCGGTCGTGTGATGTTGTACCCAAACAAAATTGACGTCCTTTTTTCCCACAAATAGAGCTTTCTTTTGGTGGTATTTGATCACCTCTGTGTCACTTCTGATCACCGCTATAAACAAACAAAGAGTGACAATTTACAATATACAGGCAACATGCGATCATACTCCTCCCCTGTTTACACACACGGATCCCATTCTGTCACTGCGGAGGAGTGATCGCGGGCAGCCGGCAGACATCAAGTCCGCCCTACTCGCTCCCTGGCTCACCCGATACACAGTGAGAGCGCGAGCGCTTCCACGATCTGAGATCTCACAGCCGTCATCAGGTGACATCGGTTAGTGATATCAAGTCATGTTGTCATCGTCAATCCATGGCGGGCGGTCGGCAACTGGTTAAAGGAGAAAAATATATTTTTTTTCAAATGACATTTATTTATTTATTTATTTTATTGCATTATAGTGTAAATATGAGATCTGAGGTCTTTTTGTCCCAAGATCTCATATTTAAGAGGACCCGGCATGCTTTTTTCTATTACAAGTAATGTTTACATTCCTTGTAATAGAAATAAAAGTGACCTAATTTTTTTTTAAATGGACGGTGTAAAAATAAACAATAAAAAGTAAAATAAATAATAAAAAAAAATAAGGCTCCCTGTCCCATCTGCATATGAAAATGGTGTTAAAACCATACATGTGTGGTATCGCCGTGATCATTAGAGCGAGTGGTAACCTGTAGAAATTTTTAAACGTGGCCGATGGAGATTTTTAGGTGCCAAAGTTTGTCGTTTCCACCAAAATTTGAAGCATTACATGTTGTGTATCAATTTACTCTGCATAACATTATCTTTCACAATATAGAAAAAAATTGGGCTAAATTTACTATTATCTTATTTTTTTTAATTCAAAAAAGTTAATTTTTCCAAAAAAATCTTGCTTGTAAGACCACTGTGCAAATATGGTGTAAAATAAAGTATTGCAACGACCGCCATTTTATTCTCAAAAAAAAAACTGATTTTAACTTGTAAACATTGAATCTCAAAAAGAGGCTTGGTCCTTAAGTGGTTAATCTGCCCAGTTATCAGAACTCGAACAGCAAGTCACCAACATTCTACATATACAAAACACGCCCCCACATTGAAATCAAACCCGGCCTACCCCCACAACCGTAGCCATATCGATCCCACACTGCAGGCACAGATTGATATGTCAACACCTACATCTGAGAGGTGCACCCCATCTTGTCTGAAAAGCCCTGGGATACCACCTTCCAGATCCATTATCAATATGATAAGCCACCAATACTTACTGGGCATATATTTCTCCATGGCCCTATTAACTCTTTTCCATAAATCTCTTCTGGCGCAAGGATAGCCAAGATAGATGTGGAATTATTTCCAAAAATACGATAGTTATACCTAGGGAAGTCACTGTGAAACGGTGAAGATCCCGTATAATCAGAGACAACAAGTCCAAGGTTCTGATATTTCTTAAATCCTTACCCCCTACATGCTCCACTAAAATAGAAGGCGGGGGCCAAACTTGAAATAACCTTGATGAAAGAAAATATAACTGGTACCACCGAAGGCCTCTCATACCCTTCCAAAATAACGTAATGGATTCCGGATGCAAGGACAAATTCAATGAGTAATTGCATTGAGCAGCTCTTTTACACGTCCAGTACAGCCACCACCGAGTCTCTCTTTCTCTTTATGTTTGTATATTTCTCCTTCCTTCTCTATAGCCCTCATATATATACCTGTATATATATATATATATATATATATATATATATATATATATATTGTGGGAGATTAGCTCATGGGAATCAACTTTCCTGAGGAAAAATAGTCAGCGTGCAGGCAACTTTCTTTAAAATCTGGCGGCTTGTCAGGTTTATTGATAAAAGATTTGCATATTAACCACTTACCAACCGGGCGACTTTTTTACATTTGGTGGTCACAAGCTAAAAACATTTTTTTTGCTAAAAAATGGCGATTGTTGCAATACTTTTTGTCACACGGTATTTGCGCAGCGGTCTTTCAAGCACGATTTTTTTTGGAAAAAAATTACTTTTTTGAGTTAAAAAATAAGACAACAGTACATTAGACCATTTTTTTTGGTATATTGTGAAAGAGGATGTTACGCCGAGTAAATAGATACCATACATGACACGGTTGAAAATTGCGCGCACCCGCGGAATAGCGACAAAGTCCGGTACTTAAAAATTTCCATAGGCGAGGATTTAAAATTTTTTAACGGTTACCAGGTTAAAGATGAAGAGGAGGTCTTTTGCTAGAATTATTGCTCACACTCTGGTGATCGCAGCGATACCTCACATGTGTGGTTTGAACACCTTTTTCATATGTGGGTGTGACTTACGTATGCGTTTTCTTTGCTGCGCAAGCTCGCGGGGACGGTGCCAATTTAAATCTTTTTTTTTTAAATTTTATTTATTTATTTATTTTTAGCACTGTTCCTTTAAAAAAAAAAATCGAATCACTTTTATTGCTATCACAGGGAATGTAAACATCCCTTGTGATAGTAATATATGGTGACAGGTACTCTTTTTGGAGGGCCGGGGGGGTCCCTCCTTTGCACTTCACAGCATTCAGATTGCCAAAAACGTTGATTCTGAATACTGTCATTTTTTTTTAAATTGGCGCCGTGTAAACCGGAAGTGACGTTATGACGTCGCTTCCGGAATTTGCCGAAGGAGACCCGATCGGAGCCGATTACGGCTTCTGTCCGGTCTCCTTCCAGCTGGCGGACGTGCCGGATTGTCGCTCCGGTCTCCCGGCGGAAGGCGGCGGAAGGGGGGGATGTCCCCTCCCGCCCCCTGGGGTAATTACCCCTGTATAGCCGACCGCCAGCTCTAAAAAATGATACCGGGATATAGCCTGCAGGTGCAGGCTATGTCCCGGTAGAGCCGCTCAAACCCGACCGCCGCCTATTTACGGCGCTGGTCGGGAAGTGGTTAAAAAACAAACAAAATAGAAAATAAATCCTTGTCATCTGGTGCTAAACTAAATATTAAAATACCTGCTTGGAAGGATGTTAATTCCATGCTGATTTTTCTGAAGAAGGTGACGTGGGCTTTGTTTGGTCTGTAAATGTTCGCTGTGATGATTGGCATTCCCCATAAAGTCTGGTCTGACACTAACCCACATTGACTAGATCCCTCCAAGACTGTTGGAACCAAAAAAATGATGGTATGGTGTGGTATATGGGGTACAAAGATAGTGGGGCCATTCTTCATCAATGGAAACCTCAAGGCCACTGGATATGCGAAATTGCTACATGATGATGTGTTTCCCTCTTTATGCACTGAAGCTGGCACGTTCCCTGAGTTTTTCCAACAAGATGGTGCACCACCACATTATGGATGTCAGGTCCGAGCATTCCTAGATGAACAGTTTCCTGGAGAGTGGATTGGTCATCGTGGGCCAGTTGAATGGCCCCCAAGGTCTCCCGATCTGACCCCCTTAGACTTTTATTTTTGGTGTCATCTGAAGGCAATTGTCTATGCTGTGAAGATACGAGATGTGCAGCACCTGAAACTATGGATACTGGAAGCCTGTGCTAGCATTTCTCCTGTGGTGTTGCTATCAGTGTGTGAAGAGTGGGAGAAGAGGGTTGCATTGACAATCCAACACAATGGGCAGCACATTGAACACATTTTATAAGTGGTCAGAAACTTGTAAATAACTCATGAAAGAATAAAGTTACGTTAAAACCAAGCACACCATTGTTTTTCTTGTGAAATTCCCAATAAGTTTGATGTGTCACATGACCCTCTTCCTATTGAAAAAACAAAAGTTGGATTCAAAAGGCCGACTTCAAAATGGCCGCCATGGTCACCACCCATCTTGAAAAGTTTCCCCCCTCACATATACTAATGTGCCACAAACAGGAAGTTAATATCACCAACCATTCCCATTTTATTAAGGTGTATCCATATAAATGGCCCACCCTGTAGATTAGGTATTGGGTAGGCTATATAAGTCAAGAGGTTTATATGTAGCAAGTGATCCATATTTTCTAAGAATTCTATCAAAAATAACTCGTCAGTTCTAATGTTATACCTGATTTAATTTGTACATAAATTTCTATATATATATGGCCTCTGGGAGGTGGTAAAATCTCATATGTGTTAATTGATGTGGGCTATTACTCTGAGCAAATATGATCTCCTAGGATTTTACTAATAAAAGGTTGTGCCTATAGCTAGTTTACTGTTGTAAAATGTAACTAAAATAGTAAACAGGTAATCAGATCATAATTTACTCCAGCTATGGCGTAGCATACCAGGGTCAGTGAGTTTTACATGTTATTTTTGCGCACATTGCATTGAGTCAGGGAGTTCTGGTGAAGGAGCAGCATTCTCGTGAAGTACGAGCCCCTTAGTTCCACAGTTCTGTAATTTATTGTAGGGGATGGAAGTAAATGTTCCTCATATGTGAGATTGAGGTTACGCCTGGTATGGTGATATAGCTGAAGTGTAACACAAATTTAACCATAACCATTTATAATGTTTAACGCGTGGAAAGGGCAAAATTGGAGAATATTTCTCATTTCAACACATGTAAATACATTGTGTGAGAAAGATGATATTGCTCATAGGATTTAGTTATTAAAGCTGAAATAAACTCCCATAAAGCAACATGCTACAAAGTTGAGGTTAACAGTATTTATCTATTATAACATGTAACAAAAGAGATATAAGAGTCAGGTCCAATTCCTTCATGTCACGTCATATTTTGAATAAAGGTGTTATACAGTAAGTAAGGTAACATGACTGAAGTGGAGATTCTGAGGTTACGTATTTTAAATGTTTTTTCAATATCATATATGTGAAAGAATGTGAGTAAAATATTAAACTGGTAATCACATCATAATTTACTCCAGCTATGAGCATACCAGGGTCAGTGAGTTTTACATGCCATTTTTGTGCACATTGTATTGAGTCAGGTAATCCTGCTGAAGGCGCAGCATTCTCGTGAAGTACAAGCCCCTTAGTTCCATAGGTCTGTATTTTATTGTAGGGGACGGAGGTAAATTTGCCTCATATGTGAGATTGAAGTCACGCCTGGTATGGTAACATAGCTGAAGTGTAACACAAGTTTAACCATAACCATTTATAATGTTAAACGTGTGGAAAGGGTAAAATTAGAGAATACTTCTCATTTCAACACATGAAAATACATTGTGTGAGAAAGATGATATTGCTCATGGGATTTAGTTATTAAAGCTGAAATAAACTCCCATAAAGCAACATGCTACAAAGTTGAGGTTAACAGTATTTATCTATTATACCGTGTAACAAAAGAGATATAAGAGTCAGGTCCAATTTCGTCATGTCACGCCATATTTTGAATAAAGGTGTTATAAGTAGAGTTGAGCGAACCTCTGGAAGTTCGGGTTCTGCTGGTCCGTCCGAACTTCGGGACAAAGTCCGGGTCCGGGTCCGGACGGAACCCGAACGATCGCACGGACAACGAACCCCATTGAAATCAATGGGGACCCGAACTTTTATGCACAAAAATGGCTGTAACAAAGTCCTGGAAAGCCCTAGAGGGCTGCAAAAGGAAGTAAAATGGGGGTAAGGGTAGGGCAAGTGCCCTACAAAAAAATGGGGACAGGGAAATAACTGTAAATATTTTTAAAAAAATAAAAACATAAAAAAAGCAAAAATGGAGGTGAATGTGGATCATCTTCAAACTGTGTCTGAAAAGTATTAATTAACGGTAGAAGCCATATAACTGTTCTAAAATCATCTTCAAACTAGGGCAAGTGCCCTACAAATAAATTG
>BLSH010081686.1:428574-447575 GCA_018402905.1 Glandirana rugosa
GAGTTCGTCCTGATACTAACCAGGTGTTCTCTTACTCACATAGTTAGTCGATATTTTCGAGACTCTCTCCTAGACAACTTTCTTCTCCGATTCACATTGTTATGGATGTTATTAGTACTCAGGGTTAATCGTTGTAAGTAATCAGTCGTACCAGATTTTAAACTTCACATGAAAGAATAAAGTTATGTTAAAACCAAGCACACCATTGTTTTTCTTGTGAAATTCCCAATAAGTTTGATGTGTGACATGACCCTCTTCCTATTGAAAAAACAAAAGTTGGATTCAAAATGGCCGCCATGGTCACCACCCATCTTGAAAAGTTTCCCCCCTCACATATACTAATGTGCCACAAACAGGAAGTTAATATCACCAACCATTCCCATTTTATTAAGATGTATCCATATGAATGGCCCACCCTGTATATCTACTGACTAACTCGTTCATTAACTTCAAATTTTAGACCATGCTGACTAATGAATGTTGCTAATTGGGACTCATGATTATTGTAGGTATTGTTACACTTAGCCTCTTCTTTCAACAGATCCTCTCTCAGAGCTTTTATAGCTGATTGATACACTCATTCTCTTGTGGACCAATCATAGTCCTGCTTGAGAAGTCCCCTCCCAGTGGCATCAGGAAGGGGTCTGACCTGGGCTATAGCCCCAAGTGGGCCCCCAAAAAGCCCTGGGTCTCATATTGCTCATTGAGAATTATTAGCCCCGAGTCCGAAGGCCTGGGGTTGGCTGGTAATGATGCCTGTCAATACCTTATTAGCTCCGTTCTTTCTGGTCGCTCTCCTCCTCCAGCTTCTCCTCCTCTGAACGTAGCTTTAGATTGGAGGAGGAGAGCGGTCATGTGACAGGCCATGAAACATCAGAAGAGAGTGGTCACATGACCAGCCATGAAAGAATGGAACTAACAAGGTATTTGGAGGCATCGGATTACAATGACACTGAATTTAATGTAGGAAGTATCTACTAAAAGGGGCTGGCAGTGTTTTTTTAACTTTAGTGTACACTGGCAGGGCTGTCCCAGGAGACTGGGGGTCTCATGGAAGTATAGGGGGGGCTGTGAAATGTAAAGGGGGCTGTATAATGAAAGAGGCTGTCTAATGTGCAGGAATGTTTCTGGGGGAAATGTAATGTGTCTGTAATGTAAAGAGGGGCTACATATTGTGAAGGGGGCTGCGTAATGTGTAGGGGGCTGCATAATGTGCAGGGGGTCTGTGTAATATAAAGGGGTCTGTGTAATGTAAAGGGGGTCTTTGTAATGTAAAGGGGTCTGTGTAATGTGCAGAGGGGCTGTGTAATGTGCAGGGGGTCTGTGTAATGTAAAGGGGTCTGTTTAATGTGCAGGGGGGGCTGTTTAATATGCATTAACATTAAGTTATTTACCTTATAAGTGGTATAAATATTAATTTAAAAAAGTTCTCAGTTACCTTTACTTTGCTTCAAAGTTTTTTATCTAAAATGTACTTTTTTTTCTGAAACTTCCCTCTTAAAATTAGGGTGCATGTTATACGCAGATGAGGTGGCAAGATGGCTTCTCAGAGCAGAATGACTTTTGCTACTGATAATATTAATTTGAGCTTATTTCTTTATCTTACATGTACACTGGCATATGGCATAAATAATTCTGATGACTACTGGGGCACATGATTATGTTTGGAGAACCTGTGACCATACAAGTTCCTCAAGTTCCTGTCCGAAAACCGCAGACAATAAATAAATTCTGATGATGACTCCTCGATGAACCGTGGTCACAAGATGTTTAACACTAGGCTTGCTGTAGACTTTACTAACCTTTGATTGGTCAACTATATCTTGACCCAACCTATCCTTACATACGTCATTTACTGTATATAACCTGAACGCGCCAAAATTAAAGCAGATCAACTGACTCAAACTTACTTGATTCTGTCTGGTCTCTATGTAGCTACATATGTTATCTTGAATTTGGTATCACTGACTAACAGGTGTCATTTATCTGTACCTGAATGAAAGAATCCACGACACCGATAAATATGGTAATTTATTGGGGGGATCCGGTTATACTGGCTTTAGTGTGGACTACATCCAGTTCCTGTTCCGGGTCAGTTTTAAAGCCTTCCCCTCCCCTCCGTATCTGCTGTACTGAGGTCTGCCACCCGCGGTACAGCACAGCAACAGGTCGCAACAGTAGCACACACTCCACAGCCAGCTCAAGTGAGCCCTCAACCCAGACTCAGACTCAACATTTTATGATGGGGCATTGGGCAGGGGTGGAGCTTGGGCTATACATACTTTAATATGTGCGAGGGGTTATCAAATTTACCTTCAGGCTGAAGCCCCTGGTCTTTTTTCCATCTAGCAACACCTCTGTCACCTCCTCATCTCCAATGCAGCCAATTCCAATGTTTCTAGGGTGAAAGGTGTCAGAGGGGATGGTCCAAGGTGGACCTTCAGATTTGTTCATTTGGAGCAATAAAGCTTTTTGACACTTCTGACATCATCAGATGGGGGCGTTTTTGTTTTCTTTCAATCTATTTTTATTGTAAAAGTTCAGAACATACAAATGAAGTAAAAACTACAACATTAGAAGTGTAAACTTCTAGTATCTGGTCTTATTACAGAGAAGTATGGTTCGATAGGTGGGAGACAGACACCACTTTGAAGGGAGGGCATCTGAATTAAATATGAAAAGATAGCAAGCAGGGTCAGTCATGTAATCAAACTTTCAAGGGGAAATATGACTGCCTAATTAGTGATCCTTATCGTGGGTGGGTATCCCGGGTCTAAAAGCATGGTCAGGGAGGGCCCGCCAAGACACAGTGAGTAGAACCAAACTTGGCAGGGGCAACCTAACCTCTAAGGTGAGGAGTGGGCTGGACCCCCTCTACTGTGTCCTGTGGGTCCCCCAACATTGTATCTAGAGTCAAGATACATATAAGCAAGAGCTCCAGCATAATTCCTTAAAACATTTCAGTTGTAAGTGCACAGATGTCTAACCAGATAGTCTAGGACTCCCTTTTACAAGAGGGCTGCACTCTGGAGCAGTTAGGTGAGTGATAAATCAGGCGTACCATGTAGCCGCTGTTATGTAGTCAGAGGGGTAAAAATAATACCCCTGCTCAGATTTTCCCGGAGTGAGTCTTGCACCTAATAAAAAAGATGCTTCTCATACCTGAGGCAAACACTTGTACATTTCAAGAACAAGGAAAGGTTGTAAAACGGAGGAAAAATGAGAAGTAGAGAAAGAAAAGAGAGACAGAAGATGATTGTAGATGTCCATTTGAGTCGCCCTTGAGGGCATATTCTACAACTTAATGAGGTATCAGAGATACAGTATATTCATACATTCAGCCCATAGTTCCCACATGGACTCAAACTTCCTAGCTATGTCCTGTAAAGTACTGACCATCTTTTCCTGGGCCATGATCCATGAGATTTTCTTTTTTTGCCATGGCAAACGAGACAAAGGGTTGCTTCCAGGCTCTTGCTAGTGTCAATTTTATTCCCCAGGAATATAAAATTAATAAGTCGCCCCTTACTTTTTGAGGCCTTTTCTATAGGGAAATTTAGTTAGGCTATTTGAGGCGACTTGAGCACCTAGAGTCCTGAAACCTTACGCACTATAGAAAAGATTTTGTTCCAGAGGCCTCTAATTTTGGGGCATTCCCACCAAATGTGTATCATCAAGCCCATATGGGAACATTCCCTAAAACAGAGGGGTGATGCTGCAGGATAGTATTTTGCTATCCTTAAAGGGATCAGATACCACTGTGTCATTACTTTAAGGTCCGCCTCAATCAGAAAGGTGTTTAGAATGCCCCTATAAGCCCATGAAACAGCTTTATACCATTCCTCCAGGTCACATTACTGAGAAAGATCTTTCTCCCATTCTACCATATAGCTGGGTTTGGAGTTGACCCTAGAGAGTGACCTATAGATCCCTGAGATCCCTCCTCTCTGCTCCGTAGCCTGGCCACACCATTGTTTGTAAGATGAAATGAGGGGATGATTTGGACAACCACAAAGAGTGTAGAAAGTGAGAAATTTGAAGGACTCTAAATTTCTCTGTCGGAGGAATTTTGTATTTGCTGATACAATTGCTTAGGGTGAACGGGCCCTGGATGTTAAGAAATTACCTATTCTGTTTAACTCCTTATCTAGCCACCATTGAAAGGCTTTTATATTCATTCCTGGGGGGGAAGCAAGGATTTTGAAAGAGGAGGGCAAGTGGGCAAATCTGCGAGATTAGCTCTGTGTTTCTTAAAGCCTTCCCACAAAGCGACTGAGTGAGAGAGCATTGGAGCAAGGATTGCAGGGTGATTCTTAGGGTGACACCACATGAGGTAGTCCAGGGTACAGTTCAGTACCACCTGCCATTCCATATGCACCCAGTTTGGCATAGCTACCCGTGAATAGATAACCAAGATCTGGACCAACTGTGCAGCTTGGTAGTACCAATGAAGATTAGGTAGGCCTAGGTCCCTTTTGTTTCATGCTCAGAAGAGGACCCCCTTAGCTACACTGTGACCCTTTGAGCCCCAAACTAATGCAAGGATTTTGGACTGGAAGCGCCGTAAATGATCCCTATTGATTGGTATTGGAAGGGAGCAAAAGAGGTAAAGAATTCTTGGAAGTAGTGTCATCTTGATAGACTGTATTCTCCCTAGCCAGGAAAGGTTAAGGCAAAGACCAAGAACTGAGATACGATTCATGTTTTTTGTAGAGTGGCGGAAATTTGACTGGGTATAGTTGATCTACCTGTTTATGGAGAGACACTCCCAGATAGGGAATGGAGGAGTCACTCCATGAAAAGTTGCAGTGATCCTTCAATCCATTTACTAGTGAGTCACTTAAGTTGATGTTAAGGGCTTGGGATTTAGACATGTTAACATGTAAACCAGATATTTTGCCAAAATCCACTAGGATAAATAAAAATAGATCTGCCCTAAACTAAATAGTAAACAGCAGCTAGCAAAAAAGGAAATACACATCCTAAAGGTAGAAAACAATAAGGCCTCATGCACACAGGACATTTTTTGACTGTTTTACAGCAGCTGTTTTTAGCTGCAGACTTTTTTCTACAGTCAATAAACTCCCCACCACGTTATCCTATGTGTTCATGAACACCTAGGCTGTTATCCTTTAGCAGTGATGTTTTTGAGCTGTAAAAAAAAAACCCAAGACCAGAGGGCTCTGAGAGACGTTTTTAGCTGTAAAAACATTCAAATGCTCAAAAACGTCCAAAAACGCTCAAAAACGTGAACAAAATGCCCAAAAAATGTTGATCCCCAACGTTTTTGGACGTTTTAGATCAATTGGAAATAAAAAAAGAACGCTGGCCCTTTAAAAATGCAAAAAAAAAGGCAAAAAAATTTGCAAAAACGGCGGTAATTTAACACTGGTAAAAGCTGAATAATCACTGATAAGCTGCTGACATTTTTTGGATGTTTTTTTTAAAGTCCTGTGTGCATGAAGCCTTAAAAGCAGTGATTCTCAAAGTTAAAAAAAGAATGCGGGGCTATAGTTAAAAAAAAATGAGCCAAATAGTCCAGACATATACAAGTCTCTTAGTGTAAAACAAATTGATTAGTAACGAGAGTGATGTTAAAAAAAGTCCATATTGAATCCTCTGTAGAGTTGAGTGAACCCGTGGATGTTCGGGTTCGGTGGGTCCGGGACTTCGGGAAAAAGTCTGGGTTCGGTACCGAACTTGACCCGAACTTTACCCCGAACCCCATTGAATTCAATGGGGACCCAAACTTTTCAAAACAAAAATGACTGTAAAAGAGTCCTGGAAAGGGCTGCAAAATGATTTTAGAACAATAATCTGTCCCTTACAGCAACAGCAGGAACCTGACCCTATAGAACTAGGAGATGGGTTTAGAACAATAACCTGTCCCTCTAAGCAGTAGACTCTACCTAGTCCAGTCAGATCTTTCTGTAATGCAGGATGAGATCTGCAATCTGTCCCTAATAGCAGTAGTAGTAGTAATCTCTACCTATCTATCTATCTATCTGCAATCTGCCCCTAAAAGCAGTAGTAGTAGTAATCTCTACCTATCTATCTATCTGCAATCTGTCCCTCACAGCACCGGCAGCATCCTCTCCCTACACTACCCAGAGAGCATGTGACATGCAGCACTGTGACTAAAGCCTCATATAGAGGCTGGGTCACATGATGCACTGGATAATCACAGCCATGCCATTAGTAGGCATGGCTGTGATGGCTTCTAGGGAAAACCAGTGAAACGCTTGTTGATTGGCTGCCCTGCAGCTATTCAACATGCGTGATCAAATACCCAAACCCAGAACTCGAACCCAAACTGTTTTTAAAATGTCCGGGTTCGGGTCCGGGTCACGGACACCCCAAAGTTCGGTACGAACCCAAACTTTACAGTTCGGGTTCACTCAACTCTAATCCCCTGTAGTAATCCAAATGAGTGTTTATAAACGTCAATGCAGATTCCACATATGGTAAAAAATAAAACAAACATAGTGCAAACTGCCAGAAGTACATACAGTATCTCACAAAAGTGAGTACAGCCCCCAATTTTTTAAATATTTTATTATATCTTTTATGTGACACCACTGAAGAAATGACACTTTGCTACAATGTAGTGTGAGTGTACAGCTTGTATAACAGTGTAAATTTGCTGTCCCCTCAAAATAACTCAACACAGCCATTAATGTCTAAACTGCTGGCAACAAAAGTGAGTACACCCCTAAGTGAAAAGGTACAAATTGGGCCCAAAGTGTCAAT
The DNA here is from genome assembly GCA_018402905.1 of Glandirana rugosa. Lineage (NCBI taxonomy): Eukaryota > Metazoa > Chordata > Amphibia > Anura > Ranidae > Glandirana > Glandirana rugosa. The sequence continues at coordinate 435,325 of BLSH010081686.1, forward strand.
ATTTTGTGTGGCCACCATTATTTGCTAGCACTGCCTTAACCCTCTTGGGCATTGAGTTCACTAGAGCTTCACAGGTTGCCACTGGAGTCCTCTTCCACTACTCCATGATGACATCACGGAGCTGGTGGATGTTAGAGACCTTGCGCTCCTCCACCTTCCATTTGAGGATGCCCCACAGATGCTCAATAGGGTTTAGGTCTGGAGACATGTTTGGCCAATCCATCACTTTTACCCTCAGCTTCTTTAGCAAGGCAGTGGTCGCCTTGGAGGTGTGCTTGGGGTCATTATCATGTTGGAATACTGCCCTGCATGCTCTGCTTCAGTATGTCACAGTACATGTTGGCATTCCTGGTTCCCTCAATGAATTGTAGGTACCCAGTGCAGGCAGCACTCATGTAGCCCCAGACCATGACATTCCCACCACCATGCTTGACTGTAGGCAAGACACACTTGTCTTTGTACACCTCACCTGGTTGCCGCCACATACGCTTGACACCATCTGAACCAAATAGGTTTATCCTGGTCTCATCAGACCACAGGACATGATTCCAGTAATCCATGTCCTTTGTCTGCTTGTCTTCAGCAAACTGTTTGCGGGCTTTCTTGTGCATCATCTTTAGAAGAGGCTTCCTTCTGGGAAGGCAGCCATGCAGACCAATTTGATGCAGTGTGCGGCTTATGGTTTGAGCAATGACAGGCTGACCCCCCACCCCTTCAACCTCTGCAGCAATGCTGGCAGCACTCATAAGTCTATTTCCCAAGGGCAACCTCTGAATATGGCGCTGAGCACGCACACTCAACTTCTTTGGGCGACCATGGCGAGGCTTGTTCTGAGTGGAACCTGTCCTGTTAAACTGCTGTATGGTCTTGGCCACCAAGCTGCTGCTCGGTTTTGGGTTCTTGGCAATCTTCTTATAGCCTAGCCCATCTTTATGTAGAGCAACAATTCTTTTTTTCAGATCCTCAGAGAGTTCTTTGCCACGAGGGGCCATGTTGAACTTCCAATGACCAGTATGAGAGAGTGAGAGTGATAACACTAAATTTAACACACCTCCTCCCCATTCACACCTGAGACCTTGTAACACTAACGAGTCACATGACACCGGGGAGGGAAAATGGCTAATTGGGCCCAAACTGGAAATTTTCATCTAGGGGTGTACTCACTTTTGTTGCCAGCGCTTTAGACATTAATATCTGTGTGTTGAGTTATTTTCAGGGGACAGAAAATTTACACTGTTATACAAGCTGTACACTCACTACTTTACATTGTAGCAAAGTGTCATTTCTACAGTGTTGTCACATGAAAAGATAGAATAAAATATTTACAAAAATGCAAGGGGTATACTCACTTTTGTGAGATACTGTATATATTCACACTTTGGTCGCCCGTGAACGTGAATGCAGTGACTTACAATTGTGACATACCACCACCATCTACAATTCAAACCCAGCAGACATAGAAAAAAAGTGAGCGTGCATCAATACAGTGAGCCTGATGGATCAGATGGTCCGTCTCTCATAAGGCAGAAATCATAGATATCAAACTCAAGTAAAAATGTTGCGTCCTCTCTGGCTGAGAAAAGTTTTGTGAAAGCCTGCATATATATATATGTACTTCTGGCAGTTTGCAGTATGTTTGTGTTATTTTTTACCATATGTGGAACTTACGTTGAAGTGAGGACTCTGTGATTCTACAATGTTCTGGATCTTATTCAGCATATTTGCTGTTCTCCTAACCGAGACAGCATAAGGATCTGGTGAGTTGCCACTTCTATTTGATTGTTTATAAACACTAATTTGGATTACTACAGAGGAGGATTCAATATGGACTTTTTTTAACCACTTACCCACCGGAGCCCTTTTTTACATTTGTTGGTTAAAATAATTATTTTTTTTGCTAGAAAATTACGTAGAACCCCCAAACGTTATAAAAAAATTTTCAAACACCCTAGAGAATAAAATGGTGATCATTGCAATACTTTTTGCACACAGTATTTTTTTTTTTCTTTTTTCTTACCACATCAGTACACTTTTTCAAGAGGACCTTTTTCAGCTTGAAATTCAAACCTTCTCTTGTTATGTCACATCATAGTGGTAGTTTTTTTTGATATTCCATAATTCCTTTTCTTCCCCTAAATATCAATACCCCTTATATATTTTTCTACTATACATAACATTTATTTGCCTTTTTAGCATATCTTATTTTTATCCGTTCTTAGTCCTCTAGTGAATGCCTTTAGCCACTGTTTTTAGACTCCCCCATCTCCGCGGGCTCCAGAGGGGGGGGGGGGGGGAAAACAACACACACACAAAAAAAAAAAACACCCCTTATTTTATGTGTATTAAGGGTGGCGTCCTCAGAGGTTCATGCCCTCTCTCTTGCTGCCCACCGGAAGTGTAAAACAGTATGACCTCATTAGTGAAAAAAAAACCCCAACAAAAGTCCCCTTATTTTGTGTGTATTAGGGTGGCTGTCTAGGGGGTTCATACCCCCTTTCTTACTGCCCACCGTAAATGTAGGCCGAGTGACACCTTTAGTGAAAAAAAAAAAAAAACAACAAAACTCCCCTTACTTTGTGTATATTAAGGGTGACTATCTAGGGGGTTCATACCCCCTTTCTTACTGCCCACCAAAAATGTAAGCCAAGTGACCCCTTTAGTGAAAAAAAAAAGGGGGAAAAGGAGGGGGGAGAAGCCCCCCTATGTTGTGTGTGTTAAAGATGGCAAAAGAAAATCCCCCCCTTCCCTCCCTGAAAAGCCCGCCAGGAGCCCGACGGGTCTTCACATCAACCTTTTTCTGATTTATCCTTTTTTATTAACACCACCTTCTTGCCCTCATTCCCCTCATGGCCTACCAGCTTTCTATAGACCAGGGTCTGCTTAAATTCTAACCAGCTCTTCCAGATATTATGGAACCTGCTCCACCCCCCCCTCATTCTGGCGCCCAACTAACTCCTCCATCAACCTGATTCTATCTACTTCTTGCAACCATTCCTTTATTGTTGGTATATCTTTTGTATGCCAATGCTTAAGGATTAAGGCTTTTGCTGCATTTAGCAAAAAGGGAGTCAGGCCTGTTTTATATTTCTTCCTAGGTTCATTGAAAGCATGGAACAGACAGCGCCACAAATCTTTTTAATTATGCTTAATACTTCCTCCCAATAAGGCTGAATCCCGGGGCATAACCACCAAATATGTGCATGCGTCCCCTCGCCCCCACATGCCCGCCAACACAGGGGGGAAGAGTCTGGGTCAATCCTGCTCAGCTTACTTGGTACATAATACCATCTTGTTAGCAATTTGTAATTAATCTCCTTTATCCTTGTATCCAAGGAGGTAGAATGCACAAACTCAATGATATTACTTTGTAATGCTTCCGATATAGGTTGGTCCAGCTCTACCTCCCAGCCTTCCAAGAGATCAGATGCTCCAGGGTCTTCTGCTGTTATCAGTGCTGCATATATGCGTGATATCCCTCACCTATTTGCCCCCTCCTGTCCCATTAGTCTTTCCCGTGGAGAAAGTTCTTGTGTTGAGCGGAGCGGTTTTGGCAATTTCCCCACGAAGTGCCGGTATCTCCAGACATCCCATGGGGTGGTGCCATATTTACCCCGCAGTTCTGCCAAGGATGCCAGAGAGTTCCCACTCAAGACATCCCTTAATCTCAGACAGTTAGAGGTTGTCCATTTCAAATACAGCTTATTCTCCTTCCCCGGAGGGAAGTGATCCGTACCTGTAAGGGGCATCAGGGGGCTGTTGTTTTGCCATTTTGAGCCTTTGTGCACTTTATCCCACAGTCTCATGGTCTCTTTTGTAATTGATGGCAGATCTTTAGCCAGCCCTCTGTATGATCTCGGGGTCCATATACTCTGCCCCAGATTGACCTTACTTATATTTTCTTCCATATGTACCCAGTGTTTCTGGGAAGACCCATGGGTCCAGTCCATTATCCTCCTTAGTACTGCTGCTTCATTATATTTTTTTAAAATCCGGGAGGGACAATCCTCCTGATCCCCTGGGTCTCACCAGTGTCTTATATGCTACCCTAGGATTTTTGTACTTCCAGATAAATTTCTTCACCAGTTGCCTGATGATCCTAAAGTATGCCTCTGGAACGGACAGCGGGAGGGTCTGAAAGATATATAGGGCTCTTGGTAGGGTGATCATTTTAATAATGTTTACCCGTCCAAACCAAGAAATTCTTCCCATTGGATAACCCCTCAGTTCTTGTCTGATTCTATCCAACAGAGATAGATAGTTGTCTTCATACAGGTCCTGATCTGATCTTGCCAAACGTATCCCTAGGAACCTCATTCCCCGTCATCTCCAAGCAAAGGGGTATGCGGCCCTAAGGTCTTTACATTCTGGTAGCGGTGTGGACATGTTCAAAATTTCTGTTTTCTCTACATTGATTTTAAAATTTGATAACTCCCCATAATTTTCCAACTCCTTCAGGATATTAGGTAGTGTCTGGGATGGTTTAGCTACATAGAACAGTATGTCGTCCGCAAACGCGGCGACCTTCTGTTCCCTACCCCCAATCCTTAAGCCCCCTATTTCCTCCTTGGCTCGAATTGTTGCCAGGAATAGTTCCAAGGAGAGCACAAAGAGGAGAGGGGAAAGTGGGCACCCCTGGCGTGTTCCGTTCCTGAGGTCAATAGGCTCAGACAACGCCCCGTTTACGCGGATCTGGGCTGTTGGACTGGAATAGAGTGCCTTCACCCACCCCCGCATTCGTGGGCCCAACCCCATTAGGGATAATGTCGAAGTCATAAAGTCCCAGTCCAGCCTATCAAAGGCTTTCTCCGCATCGACTGCTAGGAGAAGGGCTGGATCTTCTCCTTTTCTAGCTTCATGCATTATAAGGGTCGTTCTTATTACATTATCTCTCACTTCTCTACCAGTAACAAACCCCGTCTGGTCTCTATCTATCCAGTAAGGCATGAAGGGTTTTATCCTTTCAGCCAAGATTCTAGCATAGAGCTTTATATCTTCGTTTATCAAGGAAATTGGTCTATATCTAGAACTAATTGCTGGGTCCTTCCCCTCTTTTGCCAGGAGAGTGATATAGGCCCCCAACGCTTCTCTCCGGAGTCCTGAATCTCCTCCTATGGAATTTATAAATGATTGGAAAAAGGGAATTAGGATTCCTGCGAAGCTTTTATAATAAAGGGAGGTAAACGCATCTGGGCCCGGACTCTTACCAACTCCGCTTCTATTGATTGCCCATTGGATGTCTTCCCTGGATATATCCCTATCTAATTCCGTGGCCTCCTCCTTAGATATCTCTGGGAGCTTTAGCCCTTGTAAGTATCTCTCAGTCTTATTCTGCTTATCTTGCCTCCTCTCCGGGTTCTGCTTTTCGCTCCCGTTGCATAATGTTTGGTAATACTCCTGGAAGTTTCTCAAGATCTCCTTCGTGGCGTATTTCCAATCTCCTTTCCCATCCTTCAGTTTTCCGATGTAATTTAAAATTTTCCTGGGTTTGATGGTGTTTGCTAAAAGCTTCCCAGGTCTATTGCCTGTTTCATAATTTATTCTGGTCATAATCTCAAATACCCTTCTCGTATCCTGGTCCAGCAGATCTTTTAACTCTTCTCTTTTATCTATCAATTTACCCAATATCTCGTCTGTCCCATTCTTTTTATGGGTTTGTTCCAAATCCCATATTTCTGCTAGGAGTGTATGTTTCTGGGCCTGCCTAATCCTCCTTCTCTTAATACTTTCCGTTATTAGTCTACCTCTCATAAAGGCTTTGTGGGTTTCTCATAGAACTGTTGGTGTAACATCCCCGTATCATTTTCCTCAAAAAACATTTTCATGTCCCTTTTCAGCTCCCCTAGGGTCCCTGTATTTTGTATTAACAATTCCTCCAACTTCCATGACCTCTGTCCCGCTAATGTATCTCCCATAGATAACACAACCCTAACCGGGGCATGATCGGAGAGGGTTATTGACTTAATTTCTGCCTCTACCAGTCCATCTAATAACCGATGGTCCAGCAGGAAAATGTCAATCCTAGAGTAGGATGCGTAGACTGCCGAGAAGTATGTAAAACCCTTATCCCTGGGGTGCATGGTTCTCCATGCTTCCACCAATTGCATATTATATAATTTCTGTTTTAATCTCCTAAGGTTTTTACTCGCTGTCCTCACGGAGAGTGGTTGGGTATCCATAGCTGGTTCAAGAACTAAGTTAAAGTCCCCAGCTATAATCAACCTCCCCTCCCTGAAGTGATCTAATTTATTCAATACCCTGTTCAAAAATTGAACAGGCCGAGTGTTTGGACAATATATGCTGGCCAGAGTACAGTTGATACCTGATACTATTCCCTTGATAAGTATCGGCCCTCTGGGTCTCCCTCTTGTGCTTTCAATGTAAAGGGCATGTTTCTATTAAACCCAATTGCCGTACCCTTACTTCTTTTATTTGGTGTGAAACTATAATACCATTTGGGGTAGTATTTTGTGCTCAAGTGAACTTTAGTTGTTACTTTAAGATGGGTTTCCTGAAGGAAAACTATATTAGAAGAATAAGATCTTAATTCCTGGAAAATCTGATGTCTCTTGGAAGGACTGTTTAACCCCCTAACATTATAGGAGACTAAGTTCAAAGGGTTCATTGTTTACAAAGGTATAGTCTCTGCTGAGCGGCAAAGGCATATCGCTGTCTGCCTCTGTAGGTTTTCCTACTTTGGCTTGTGCTCCTTGTTACAGTAGAACGGAAAGAAAAATGAATACTTCGATATGTCTTAGATCCCCCCTCCCCCAACCCTAACAAACAAGTTGTTGTGTTCGGCCCGACCATCTCCCATTTGGCCATGTTGCCGAGCCCAACACCCTCTGGGGGTTTTAATGTGTCCGCGTGAACTGCCGGCCCTCACCCACCCGGGGTCTTAATCCCTGGTGTTGGTTCCGTGGATTCAGGCGGGCACAATCCTTCGCTGTGTACTCCCCGGGCATATTTCCTCTCAATCCCTCCCCCCAACTCCTCATCCTGCCCCCCCCCCCCCCATCCGGCCACCTCTTATGCTACTATTTAGGCTTTGTTCCAAGATCTATCCTTAAGGCTACTCCATTCCACTGGTTTCTTTTCCCAGTCCTCTACTTCAATATTTTGTATCCCCAATTTAATACAGAAGTCCTTTACATCCTCTGGGAATCACAGGGTAGCCGTTATACCTTGATTTTTAGCCTTCAGGCAAGCTGGAAAGCCCCACCAATAGACCATGTTTTTAACTTGTAGTTGGCTCGTGATAGGCTTAAATGCCCTCGTGCGGGCTAATGTTTCTGGGGCTAGGTCTGAGAACACCGAGATCCTATGTCCGTTATAGTCTAATGATGGCACTGTTCTCATACCTTGTGATATCCATTCCTTTACTTCATAGTGGTGGAATCTTGCTATAACATCTCTAGGGTACTCCGTGTTGCGATTGTTCATCCGTTGTAGTCTATGGACCCTTTCAAAATGGATAGTGGGTGGGTGCTCCTTTTTCCAAATTTTTATAGCCAAGTCGCGAATCACTGCCTCTAGCTCTTTGTCCCCCACTGTCTCCGGGATCCCTCGGAACCTCAAATTTTTCCGCCAGCCTCGATTTTCTTGATCCTCTAATCTATAGCGGATGTTTCTTATCTCTAGTTGATCTCGATCCATCCTGCCCCTTAGTTCTTCTATGGCATTCCTATGTTCATCTATAAGTTCTTCTGTCTCCTCCACTCTCTGTAGGACACTTTGAATATCTCTTCTTGTTGCTGTCATTTCACTTTTAATCGTACTCTCCAGGCGGGACATCATCACTACCAGATCTTGCTTTGTAGGCAAAGATTGCATATTTTCTTCCTCCAGATTTTGTTGGTAACCTTCCGGGAGACCTCCCCTCGGTCCTCCGCTTTTCTTGCCCACATTCCTTGAAGTTGGTGACATACTTGCCTTCTCTCCAAGCACTGGGGCTGTTTCTGGTGCAGTTTCATTTCTGTTACCTTCTGATGCCCCATCATTTATATGCAGGCTTTCTTTATTCAGCTCCGTTGGGGGCACTGTTGCTTCATCCGCATTTTCCGCTACCTGGTGGTGGAGTTTCTCCTGGGTAACATATGATTTCATTGTTTGCTGGCTTGTTCCCTCCCCCAGGGTTGGTTTAGGGCCCCTTTTACCCATTCCTCCACTTTGCCCACGGGATCCCACAGGCCACAAAGAGCGTGGGAGTGGGGTGTAGGGTACCACAGACTCCCACTCCCCTTCAATATCCCTTCAATGTCCTCAACCCGGGTAAAAAAAAAAAGAAGAAAAACAGAGGATCAGAAAGGTGCACTAGCAACAAATGTCAAATATAGTACAGAACAGGCTGATTCGCAGTGCAGGGAGGGCTCTACTCACATAAGGTCCTAGCTTAATCTGGCAAACCGTCGGTAGTGAATTGTACAGCAGTATAAGGGAGACTTGCCCCCCATCCCACCTGTCCGAACCGTTCTACTTTAAGTTTCCTTAATTGTCCTTACTTAGCTTCCTAGGACTAGTTGCATTGAAATTTTCACAATTCCGTTCAGAAAGCCTACTCACCTTGCCAGTTCACATACCCTTTTTACAGTGCCGGCTCACCGTTTATATTCCGAACTTGCCGTTCATAAGCCTCTCGCCCTGTCTTAATATACCCTTGATGTGCTTTTCTTTCACCATGTCAGTTCTCGGCTCCCAGTAGCCCACAGGTGTGCTCCAGGCCCTGATATCAGCTCACATTTCCCAGTGACTGCATTTTTATGTTGTTAAATCATAGTTCGGAATGGTCCCACACCAAAGCTATTTACTTAAAGGTGATTATACCAACACAGAGCAATGGCATTGGAAAAGAAAACCAGTATTCTTATATGCTTATGAGAGAGCGCTTGCAAAAGGGATGACCCATATCCTTGTTTAGCTTTTAATAAAAAAGGGGCATAGTAAGTTAAAGTTATCTGTGATACCCCTAGTAATGCTATTCATCGACTCTGGCTTCACATCCTCTTATTATCTCAGGTTCTCTCAAATTCTCTCAGGTTTATCCTTTAGGTTTGCTGACAACCACGATCAGGACATCAAGTACTGAGTATAATAAAAAAAAAGGGTTCTCTTACCCAGCGTCCAATTATGCTTTACTCCTGGATATACAGGTCAGCTCTTACCTTCCGTTCATTCCCTTTGGGCTCCGGATTGGGTTCCTCTCCCTCCCCCCTCACCTTCCGTACGTCTCTGCACTCCCTCTGCTTCAGTCAGTGGGGATGCTGTGCTCCCGCACATCGGAGCTCTCCTCTGCTGCCTCGTCGTAGGACCCTGTGGGTCGCCGTGGACCGCTTATCTGACTGTCCGTCTCAGTTGTCGCTCTGCGGGATCAGGCACAGGAGAGGATGGGGTACATGCCGAGCCTTCATGGGAGGACGCCGAGGCACATGCTTCCGCCTCCTGATGTAGCCCGAGGAGTCACTGGGAGCCCGCAGCTACGCTATGCTACGGCGCCATGCTGTTACTCCACCCCCATAGAAAGCTGTCACACAGTATTTGTGCAGCAGCCTTTCAAGCGCAATTTTTTGTGAAAAATTTCACTTTTTTGAGTTAAAAATAAGACAACAGTAAAGTTAGCCCATTTTTTTTGTATATTGTGAAATAGGATGTTATGCCAAGTAAATAGATACCATACATGTTAATTGCGCACACTTGCGGAATGGCGACAAACTACGGTACTTGAAAATCTCCATAGGCGACGCTTTAAAACATTTTAACAGTTACCAGGTTAGAGGTGCAGAGGAGGTCTTTTGCTAGAATTATTGCTCACACTGGCGATCGCGGTGATACCTCACATGTGTGGTTTGAACACTGTTTTCATATGCGGGCGCGACTTACATATGCATTTTCTTTGCTACCGAGCTCACGGGGACGGTGGCAATTTTACATTTTTTTTTTTAATTTATTTTATTTTATTTTATTTTTTAACACTGTTCCTTTAAAAAAAAAATCTGATCACTTTTATTGCTATCACAAGGAATGTAAACATCCCTTGTGATAATAATATGTCGTGACAGGTACTCCGTTGCACTCCACAGTATTCAGATCACCAAAAATGGTGATTCTGAATACTGTCATTTTTATTAAAACTGGAAACGTGTGACTTTGCTTCCAGGATTTGACGGAGACCCGATCGGAGCAGATTCCTGTTTCCTTCAGGTCTCCTCCTAGCCGGCGGATGCGCCGGATCAGAGCTCCAGTCTCCCGGTGCGACAGGTGGCCGGAGAAGAGCCGCAGACGGTGGCGGGAGGGGGGTTGTCCCCTCCCACTCCCTAGGATGACGACAGAGCGTCTCCCGAGCCGGATCGGTCGTTATCGCCGCATTGCCGATCACCCGCTCTAAAAAACGGTACCAGGGTATAACCTGTAGCTGCATACTATACCCCGATACCTCCACTTAAAGCAGCCACCGCTTATAAATGGCGATTCGTGTTAAGTGGTTAACATCACTCACGTTACTAACCAATTTGTTTTACACTAAAATCCGCTAGGAGACTACTAATGTTGGGTAGGGAGATAAGTGGTGAGGTGATAAAGAGGAGTATATCGTCCTCAAAGAGGGCACATTTGTGAGTTTGAGGACCACATTGGACACCATGAATGTCAGGATGAGCTCTGATAGCTATTGCTAGGGTTTCAATCGCTATTATGAATATCAGGGCAGCCCTGTCTCGTGCCTTTTGCTATTGCAAAAGAATCTGAATAGCAGCTTTGGAGATGCACTCAGGGTTCGGGAGTTGAGTATAATGCACTTAGAATGTTGGTAAAGTACTGGCCAAAGCCACACTGCTCCAGGAACGGGAAGAGGTAAGGCCAAGAGACAATGTCGAGAGTCGAATGCCGAGAGTCAAATGCCTTCTGTAGGCCAATGGATAAAAGGAGGCCTTCTTGGGGTCACCCTCCATCCCACCCCGACTGCAAAAGCAAAATGATATCTATCGCCCTCTTGATCTGATCAGGGCCCTGCCCACCTGGTATGAATCCCACCTGGTGCTTGTGAATAACTTGGTCAAAAATTTCAAGTCATTATTTATAAGGGGGATAGGATGATAGTTGCTAACCTCACTCTGATCCTTCCCAGGATTCGGGATTACGGTGATGTAAGCAGAGTTCAAAGAGCGTTCCAGATTTGCACCCTTGCGCAAGGCATTGTATGTCCGCTCTCTGCTTGCGGTTAATTTGGGATGTATAGATGTATAAATTTCCCTCTTATTCTGGCTTTGTGTGCCACCCAAAGGGTGGCTGGAGAGATTTCTTGTATGCCGTATGAATGTAAGTAGTCAGATTGCTCTCTCAATTTCAGCTGTTCTCACTGGGTCACTAAGGATAGATTCATTAAGTCTCCAGTGGTTAAATCCTTTTTGGCCTTGAGGTCTTTGCAGGACTAAAAAGACTATAGAATGGTCAGAACATATCGTGTCTCTAATGTAGGATTTGCTCACCAAGGGTATGAGGGTGGTGGTGACAAAAATATGATCAATCCTGGCAAAAGATTAGTGGGAATGGGAAAAGTGTGTATAGTCACATGTGGAATGGTTAAGTTCCCTCCAGATATCAACTAGTCCCTGTTGTAAAGCTAGCTTAGCAATTCGGAAACTTTGGAAGGCCTAGTGGTTTGTGCTCCCATCGGATGCTTTTTGTTTAGACTGTGATCGAAAGCGACACCCCGAATCCCCACCGTACATTACCGTGCCTTCTATAAGAGGGCCCAGAGTCTGGAACATAAAGCTAAAGAATTTAGCCTGACCCCGATTGGGTGCATAATAGGAGATGAATGAGTATAGCTGATCATTCAATGCCCCTTTTACTAATAGAAATCTTCCGCCTGGATCCTTATGTTCAGATATAAGTGAGAATTTGCACTTGTTTGAAAAGAGAATTGCCACCCCTCTTGTTTTATCGGCAGTTTTTTTTTTTTTTTATTTCAAAGTTTTATTGTTATTTAGAATGAACAATACATTGCAATGTGTAAACGATTTTCTGGTTACAATTATTTCCAATATTATGTTGGTCAGAAGAAGTGGCTAATTAGCCAAAAAAAAGGGGGGGGGGACGAACAATATAGCTGAGAGAGAGAAATGATAGGTGGGAAGGACAGATAGGGGGGGGGGAAGAGGGGGTGGGAGGGGGGAGAGAAGAGTTGCTCAGAGAGTATCCTGCAAGCCGAGAGGGACCGCCGAGCCGAACGTCCTATGAGAGACTCGTTGAGAAGAGCC
>BLSH010081686.1:453188-463190 GCA_018402905.1 Glandirana rugosa
CGGCGGCTAGCCGAGGGGAGATGAGTACAGACGTCTACGCTCATCGCCTTTTCGGTTATATGTCGAGAAGGACACATGTGACACTACTGTATATTGGCTTTTCCGCTACTCGCATCTGCAGACATGAGTAGAGGGGAGCCGATCGGCGGCTCTCCTTTCAGGGGGGTCTGCACCGATTGTCTATTAGTGCAGCCCCCCCATGGATAGCCATACAGGACCACCAGGGAGCCCACAGATTCCCACCAGCGATGCCACCCCCAGATGCCCACCCAGGACCACAAGGGGATGCCCACCCAGGACCACCAGGAATGCCTCCCAGGGCCACCTGGTATGGCACACTCTGTACTATAGGGATGGCACTCAGTGCCATCTCTGATGCCTGCCAGTGCCTCATTATCAGTGCTGCCTGCCAGTGCCAGCTATCAGTGCTGCCTATCAGTGACACTAGTGTCCACCAGTGCCACCTATCAGTGTCCAGTGCTACCTATGAGTGCCCATCAGTGCTACCTATGATTGTCCATCAGTGCCACCTATCAGTGCCCATCAGTGCTGCATATCTGTGCCACCTATCAGTGCCCATCAGTGCTGCTTATCAGTGCTGCCTATCAGTGCCCATCAGTGCTGCATATGAGTGCCTCATCATCAGTGCCCACTGCCCATCAGTGCCACCTCATCAGTGCCAATCAGTACTGCCTCATCAGTGCCCATCAGTGCAGCCTCATCAGTGCCCATCAGTGAAGGAGAAAACTTTCTTATTTACAAAGTTTTGTGACAGAAACAAAGAAAAACTTGGTCTTTTTTTATTTGTAGCACAAAGTATAAAAACCGCAGAGGTGATCAAATAACACAAAAAGAAAGCTCTGTTTGTGGGGAAAAAATGATAAAAATTTTGTTTGGGTACAGCATCGCATGACCGCGCAAATGTCATTCAAAATGCGACAGTACTGAAAGCTGAAAATTGGTCTGAGCGGGAAGGGGGGTAAGTGCCTGGTATTGAAGTGGTTAATGGTGGAGTTGGTCTTTCCTTACTAGCCATGGAGCAATAAAAAAGGATCTCAAGTGAAGTAGAGTCACTTATCCCTGGACTCTGTTCAAGGGCCATCGATCCAATGTGGGCATGATTATTTCCATTCAGCTCTGAGGGATGAGGGATACCAGTGGGTCTTCTAGGAAGAAAGGCAATGATAGTACGAAAGAAGAAGGTAGAAAAGAGAATAGAGAAAGAGTATAAATAGGAGAAACTCTCCCCAGGGAAGGGGGGCCTTTCCCTCCAAGTCATACATATGTTCTCCCTGTGCCTGAGAGAGAAAAATCCTGTCCAGGAGAGAGGGGCATCCCATGTCTCCAGACAGGTGGAGGAGAATGTACGCCGCTTCGGTCGCGCCGCCCTAAAAAACAAAAAAAAAATGATTAAAACATCAATAACTAACAGTGTAAAAAAGAGTATTAAGCCTTAACTGAGCCAGTGAGGGGGAATTCAGTAGAAGGAACAATGATATGGTACCATGAGGAAGAGGATGAGGAGGAAAGGGAGATGAAGCAGAGATGGGAAAAGGGGCGAGGAATGCCAGGAATGTGGGATAGATGGGAGTTGGTGAGGCATCGTGAGTATCGCTCAGATTGACAGGTCAGTCTCACAGAGGATACGTTTGAGATCGTGAGTAAGTGGGGGGAACCCCATGCTATGAAGCCCTCCTGAGAGGTAACTTTTACGTCCCAGAAATCTTGATTCCTCCTGGCTAGGATAGATGCCTGGTTGAAGGGGCATGGAAAAGTCAGCAGAATTTTGAATGGGAAAAAAAAAGAAAAGTCAGCAGGGTCGGTATTACAGATGATGATGCAAAGGATGAATTCAGTCCCAACCCGAGTTCCTTGAGGAAAAGATGCTGTGTGGAGGGGCAGTGGAGTGTTTATCTAAGCATCATTATATAGCAACAATATGGAAAACTTCCAAAACAGCTACGGAGAAACGGATATGAAAATATTATTGATGTAGTGCAAAGGACAAGAACTGTCCAATGAACTGTGGACTCCAATGAGTCAAATCAGTTGAACAACAATAAGTGTCTCAAATAGAGATGGGGATGGCAGATATGAGCTCTTCTGTGTAGAGGTTTCTTTATAAAGGGGGTCTGGATTCTTTGGATTTCTTGGATTTAGGTGGTGAGGCAGGTGTTTGGGAGATGAGGTCCAGGTGTAGCAGTATTTTGTTTGCCTACCTCGGGTCTGAAAAAGGTGTAGGACTTGTTCTTGTATGAGAATTTGAGGCTGAAATGTAACAACCACCAATATTTGATATGTTTCTGGGACAACATTAACCAGGGTGGTTTAAGTGCCCTTCGTTTTTGAATGGTAGATGGGGATAAGTCCGCAAAGACCTGTATGGGGTGGTCTTGAATAGTAAGCTGGGATGCTGAGCAAGCCCTTTGCATGACCTCCTTAACTGCATAAAAGTGGGGTTTCACCACTATATCCCTTGGAAATCAGTCAGTGCATGGCGGGCCCAAAGTCCTGTGGGCCCGATCAAGCTCTAGTCTGTGCTGTGGAATGTCTGGAATTAGCTTCAGGATCAGGGAACGGACCACAGCTGGGATGTCCACCACAGATTAATTCTGTATCTGTAAAATTGTATCTCCTTGACCTGTTTTCAAGGTCATCTATTTTAGATAGGGCAGTCTCTAATTGGTCCTGTAGGTTTTGTATGCGGTATGAGTTTTGGTTCACTTTGGCCACAATGGCGTCTAATTTAGATTCAATAGCTTCCATACGCGCACCTAGATGTTGGAGGTCCGCTTTAATGTCACCTGTGATTTTGGCAGCTGTGTGGGATAGACCGTGATCCAGCATTTCTGAAAATGTTAGAAATATGGAGCCAGTGTCAAAAGGCAGGACCAGGGGGTGGTCTGAGCTGGGGTCCCTGCTCTGGTGCTGTGCTGGGCCTGCTTCCATAGGTGAAAATTGTAGCTCATCCAGTGTGTGTTTTATCAGGGATTCATTGGAAGCTGGGGAGGCCTGAATCACAAGGTGGTTACTCACAAAGAACCCAGAAAGTGGACTGAGTAGCAGATGGTCTGGAGATGCAGCTGTCATGGGGATTCCCTGCCTGGATTGAGCATGTGGCTGAGGAGCGGGCACCATCTTTAATGATCCAGCCTGATCCTCCCTCCATGCTAGCTATGCTTCCAGTGCCCTGTGGACAGATCCCGCCACCATGGTGAGATGCATCTGATGTTCCCCTGGCTCCGGGTGTAGGTGGAGAGGGAAAGAAGTTGCGCTGTTGGCTGGATGAAGCGCGATATGAATTCATTCAATGTCAGAACTTTACCTATTTTTTTATGTATCTTTGATGCATATAATGAGCTTGAACAACTGTAATATTTGGAATAAGTGCTGTATAAGTTATTGGAGTGTGTTGATACAATAATAATTATTACACTTTTTTAACATCAGGATTGCCTGAGGAAGCTATTAAGCGAAACGCGTCACGATCCTTCCGCATTGGCATTGATCCATCTGGCTGTCAGGCCTACCCAGACTCCAGGGTACCAATTCATCTTCATCCTGGACAATATATGTGGGCCTCCCATATGGTGGTCGATGTCTGATGTTTTTATATTCTACAAACTGGATCTGCATGTAATCCCCACCCATAATGTGTATCCCCTCTTTTTGCACACATGATATATAGTTTTAATGTATCCGAGTAAATTTGCTTTTAACTGATGCTATAATATGGTTGTTATTCTTTCTCATTCAGGTCCCAGTGGCAGCCGTTAAAGTCCTTCTTTTTTATTTCCTTTTTTCTTTTTGGTGTTGCATATCAATAGGATGCGGTGCCACAATCTGCAGTGCTTGTCTTAAAATCCCTGATATCATTTAACTGTATTGGCATGTCTGCCCTAATAAGAGACTTCTATCATTTCTTTACTTACTCACTAGGCCCACGACACAAAAGGTGATGGGATTCTCATCCCATAACTCACTGTGAAGGTAATATTAGGAGATCCACTGGATCCACTCAGGTGAGCATAGGCAGACAATGCTGTCTTTGAGCATGGGCTTCTTCTACTGGGGAAGGTGAAAGAGATGGTACTTGTATGCAATTTAAGGTACGCAACATGACAATGTAGTATGACATAACAGTTTGTTTTTAATAATAACCATCAATAGTGATACAATAAGCAAATACAACCAGGGGGTTTAAAGACAGCATTAACACCATAAGTCAAGTTCCTTCCAATAACATACATTGCCTAAGGTCTGATGGCCGTGACATTCATGGTGAGTATATCCAGTACTGTGGAGAAAGTCACATAGGAGGGCATGACTGACAAGTACATACCGAGAAGATGGCACAGACTGATAGGCACTTACTGTAACCACTATGAGGTGGGGGTTAACAACAACCTCATATGGTATAAGACAATTATATTCAGGCTTCAAAGGTCAGCGAATAATGGTTAGCTTTTTTTTTTTTTTTTTTTTTTTTTGGAGAGAGAAAACAGCACATTGGGTGTCTAGGAAAAGAAGAGAAGGGTGATATAAGAAAAAAAAAAAAAAAACGGGAAAGGGAATGGAAGGTGGGAGCCTTGGCAGGGTTGAAGTCTGAATCCCATATGGGAGTAATCTCAATTTAGGCGTAGGTCAAATATTCATCTAAGAAGTAGAACAAGGTACAGTACAGCCATCATGCTTTGTGTTCCTCTGTCTTGTACCTGAGGGCAGTGGTCAAGTGTTCCATCTGTTGAATATCACTCACCCTGGCAAACCATTGAGACACAGTAGGTGGGGATCGATGTTTCCCCATGCTGGGGATGCATGCCCTGGCAGCATTCAGAAGATGTTTCAACAAAGACCTATGGTATCTCTTACTGGACATAGGGGTTAAGTTAAGGAGCACTGCAGCTGGGTTGTCAAAAAGAGAAATGTATATCACAGCAGCAGAGCGAACAGGGAGCAAGAAAAAAGTTTGTATGGCTGTAGAATGGTACTGATTTCTAATTCTTCTGAACATACGTTCTGGATATATAGTCTCGATACATTGGTGTCCAATGACTTGAACGAAGAATTAGAAATCAGTACCATTCTAGAGCCATACAAACCTTTTTCTTGCTCCCTGTTTGCTCTTCTCCTGTGATATACATCCAAACACATGGTTTAATCATTTTAGCCTCATTGTATTAATTAGTTCCATACAAAGCCTAGCTTGTACTTCTATCTGTTTACAATACTCTCACAATTTAGGTGAACATTGATAATATAATTCTTATTTTTCTACACATACTTATGTCAATATTTGCAACTGTTATAATAATATTTTCTACCCATATAAGCTTATCCTTTCTCTCCATTACACGTATATAGTGCCTTTATACCAATATATACTTTTTAACTTAAGCAGTGATGAATACACAGTAACTCCAGAGTAATAATATCATTTCACATTTCTTAAACCTTTTTTTATTGTTACCTATTATTGTTACCTGTGATTT
This sequence comes from Glandirana rugosa, assembly GCA_018402905.1. Classification (NCBI taxonomy): domain Eukaryota; kingdom Metazoa; phylum Chordata; class Amphibia; order Anura; family Ranidae; genus Glandirana; species Glandirana rugosa. The sequence continues at coordinate 458,681 of BLSH010081686.1, forward strand.
TTAATGTTTTAAATCGTAGTATATTTTTTAACGTTTTTTATATTTATACTTCTCTGTTGCCCCTTTTTACTTGTTTACAAAGCTATCAGCAGGCCTGTGAGTTTGTACAGCTATTAATCATTAGTGCCATTTGTCTTCAATTAAGCTCATTACCTATGCTATTTCAACCCGTCTCTCCCTTCTTCCCATATCACTTGAAAAAGGAGCGTGCATGCTCTGAATGAGCATGGCGAATGCTCTGAAACTCATTGTGATTTTTCCCCCATTCTTAGTGTCATTTGATGTGGTTAGGCACCACGCTCCAAGCTTCCTTCTTGCTCCTTCCCTGGAAAAGACTTGGACTGGCTGGCTCAAACCATGCACATCTCCCTGTCACACCACGGCTAAACCATTTGGAGGAGAGCACTGGAGACGCAGCCTAAACTTGACGGTCACCTGTTGATGAGCTCATCATTGTACTACCATGTGAATCTACATTGTTCTATGTTCATGCTACAATAAATATTACACTTAGAGGCATTCTTCTGTTTCTTCTTCTGTTACCAGAAAGGGCAGAGCTTTGGACAGTACCAAAGAAATGGAGTAATGTGCCAGTCCGGGAACCTTAGGGATGCTCGTACTAATGGGGTCTGATACTAACGTGTCAAGATTTTAAATGTAATCTCCTGGTATTTACTACAGAGGGAAGACTTGTGAGCAAATAGGAGTACCCAGGTCTTTTGGTCCTCCAAGAGTGTAGTGGTAAAGGTCTATTTCCAATTTGCATAAATATGGACTTGTATGCAGCTCTAATATGCTGCATTCACCCAAGTGAATGTGTACTGGACCTTACTCCACTCATTCTCTGGTGGAGTAGATTGTTTCATTATGTGTGCATCTCTGCTTGCAAAATAGCCATGGGAATACATGCCTGTACATAACAATATGTACAATGGCACTATGATCTTTAAACTTAAAGTGTAAAATCCAAACCAAAATGAAGAGAAGCTCATTATAAGGGTTTACGTATACTTTAACATTGTTGATCAACTTTACCTGGGGAACTACCCCTATTTGATATATCTTTTGGAGTGACAGTACAGCATTAAGATGGTATTATAGCTAAAAATCACCAAAATGTATCAATATAAGTAATAATGCTAATATACATAATACACAAATAATGAAATTCTTCCTATTTTAAAATTATTGTATCCTGTATGAGCATCTAGATTAGAAAACAAAAAAAGAAAACAAAAAAAACAAAATGGGAACATATCTGCACATAAGGCATTAAACAATAACTAATTATTTAGTTGAGAAACTATACAACTTTTTCAGCAGACTGCCATAATGGACTGTGCATGCAAGCTGCAGCACTGGAGCTCTGCAGTACAGCTCAAGAGAAAACTGTATTTTAAGTTTTGGATAGAGTTTAGTAGAAGTTTAAAACCTCTATCAGATTTGTGTTGCTACATGTGTGTCTTTTGCCAATATTCACCCTAAATTCTGGTTCCAGTAATACCTTTGTTACTAGGGCAAGAAGTGAGAAGAAATGTCTACAACAAGGACACAAAAGTATTAAAAATACCCTTTTACTGGCGTTAAATAAGTCTACAACCTCCATCAACATTTATTACTGTATGCATTTCCTTTAGATTTGTCACCAGAACAAGAAGTGAGGGTTAATTCATACAATGGTGACACAGACAACAATAGAAATCTGATGAATGAGCTATCACCACCACCACAATTTTTCACCCCCACCAAGTTTTTTTTTTTTTCTCTGGCATATAAAATGTTTTTCAGTGCTATAGACCTACTGGCTGAAAAGGTTGTCTAACAGAAGCCTATTTGACTCAGCGATATCCAAGCAGATGCCTTTAGTACAGTGGTTCTCAACTCCGGTCCTCGGGACCCACTAACAGGCCAGGTTTTTAGTATTACCTTGGGGAGATGCCGACTAGAATACTGCAATCACTGAGTAGCAAATTACACCACCTGTGATGTATTTCAGTGATCTTGCAAACCTGGCATATTGTTGGGTCCCAAGGACAGGAGTTGAGAACCACTGCTTTAGTAGGAGTTTTAAAATTACCTTGTAAATGAAAAATGAACTGAAATAAATAGAAAGCTGTCTACACGTGTACAAATTACAGTCCCCTCCTGCATAAATAAAGGACCATTGAAAAAAAAAAACGTATTAAGTCTTAAGCAAATCTCTATGCAAAAGAGACTAAACTGGAGTGCAGATGTTATTTATCAAATTCAAAATGTGTTTTACACTGCATTGTCAGTTCAATTACAGAGGAACAAAAGTCTTGATTAGAAATGATGATGTTTTTCAGATGCATGCTGTTAAACCTCTAAAGCTCTTGAGCTCAATTCTTCTGTTCTTTTTAATATTGTAATACCTATTTGCTGGTATATTTGTGTAACTTATGACTTTATTACGTTACTAAATGTCAGTATTTCCCAATAAATTATTGTGATAGGACTTAAATTAACTTCAGTTGTATTGAATCACATGAATGGTCTAGGAAATACCAAGGAAGGATTCTTAAACAGCTTTACTTTTTTGCTTGGAGAAATAGAGAGCTTGTACTAAATCATAGATTAGATGGTGCGTCCTGATATCTTCCTTCAAAGTCTACACCTATCCTATCTTAAGCTGATAAAAACATCAAGGTATTTAGTGAAATTGTTACATAGTAGTGTTATGTTGGAGCAACACATACATGGTGTAAATACTCAGTAGAAGAATAATTCTCAGAATGCAGGCAGTTGCCTTCAGCTTTTAAGCATGGCATGAAAAGCAACAGAGGCTTGACAAAGGTGTATTCCCTGACATGTTGCTGAAGAACAGCTTTTTAAAGGGTTTTTGCTTTTTTTGGCAGGTCCCATCCCTTTTGAAGTTATCAGGTACAAGTCCTGCTGCTGGTCACAGTGAGCAGACTTTCTGCTTTCAGAAGGCATCAGCAGGGCCACTGCAAACCTCCTCCACCTCTGAGTGCATTTAAATGATCTTTGCTTAAAAAAAATGCACTCTTGCCATTCTTTCTGGTACAATACTTTTTAATTGAGATAAAAGGAAGTAAACATGATACAATAAGCAAAAGGGTACTTGTTTCCCATGCAGGGGAAAATAATAGCAGTAACAATAACAGTATTGAAAGTTACTACAATATAAACCACCTGCCCTGACCAACAGGGCTAGAGGTGGTCCCAAATGATGGGCCCTCTTCCCATCCTTTAATACAAAACCTAACAACTAGGGAAGCTTATAAGTTGTCAGTTCAATAGAGACAGAAGTCAGCAATATCTATCCTTGAAAGGGGACAAAAGGGAATTAAATGTAGACATTGGAGGTTTAGAGCTATGGACCCAGAGATGTTGCTCTTTTCAAACGCTATTAGCAGTATTCTTTGATAATGAGGTAACAGGTGGAGCGGCATGCCACTCTATACTCACTACCAGCAAAAGACATTCACAGGAGAAAATATATTGCCTGTAGGAGCCATTCCTCCTGTTGCATTGCAGGTATATTGGCAAAAGTCCTACATGCTGCTTTTTGTTGCAGTGTCCTGCATACAGACACCCATCATCAGGACAGTGATGGGACATCTCCTGCACAGACACATACCGCAATAAAATTCTGACAGGTTTCAGCTGAATTTACTCCTTTAAAAGGATCTAATTCCCAGAGGCAGAGGTGGGCTTTCAGGTCTTGTGACTGATCTAATTGACTGCCACTTTGGTCACATGATCAGAAACTCCTGATCGCAAGAATGCATTGGGAGTTGCCTGTGATATCTTAGTTACTGTTCTGGGAGTGTGCAGTGAGCACATACTCGGTAGAGAAAAGCCACCCAAGCCAAGTTGATGCATATGTGGCGTTAAAGTTCATGGATGGCTGACTGGAATAGGTTAAGTGTAGAGTTGAGCGAACCTGTAAAGTTCGGGTTCGTAGCGGACTTTAGGGTGTCCGTGTCCCGAACCCGAACCCGGACGTTTGAGAAACAGTTTGGGTTCAGGGTTCGGGTATTTTTTTGCGCCTGTTGAATAGCTGCAGGGCAGCCAATCAACAAGCGCTTCACTCATTTGCCCTTAGAAGCCATCACAGCCATGCCTATTAATGGCATGGCTGTGATTGGCCAGTGCATCATGTGACCCAGCCTCTATATAAGCTGGAGTCACGTAGTGCTGCATGTCACATCATCTCATACAAGTGTAGGGAGAGGATGCTGCTGCTGGTGCTGTGAGGGACAGATTAGCTTTAGAAAATCATCTCATACTAGTGGAGGGAGAGGATGCTGCTGCTGCTGTGAGGGACAGATTATCTTTAGAAAATCATCTCATACTAGTGGAGGGAGAGGATGCTGCTGCTGCTGCTGTGAGGGACAGATTAGCTTTAGAAAATCATCTCATACTAGTGTAGGGAGAGGATGCTGCTGCTGTGAGGGACAGATTAGCTTTAGAAAATCTGTTAAAAACAGCGATTTATTGGTGGGTGGGTGCTAGAGGAGATTTT
>BLSH010081686.1:475480-487041 GCA_018402905.1 Glandirana rugosa
GGTTTCGGTGAGTTAGGGAGTAAGAAAAATAGGAGTATACTCGATTCTATTGTTTGCGTTTCCGTACCTTTTGGGGATGCCAGAGTAAAGTGGTCCGGTTCGCCTTTTAGAGAACCAAGTACCGGGTTCTTTTCTAGAGAGTGTGTTATGACTTATGAAGTAATGTCATACTGTTCTAAACCCTGGGTACCCGGGCGATGTAACCCCGAGGCAACTAACTATTGCCTACGGGAGCGTGAGAGAGGGTCCGCCCCTCAAGGGTTACTTAGTATTCCCACAGGCTTTATACTCAAGGTCAACTTTTCCCAAAGAACCGTCACGGACGTGTTATGAAGTAGATGAGAAAACAGGAAGAGAAGAAGAAAACATCACAACTCGCCGAACCCGAACGATTTTTGAAATGTCCGGGTCCGGGTCCGTGCCACGGACACCCTAAAGTTCGGTACGGACCCGAACGTTACAGTCCGGGTTCGCTCAACACTACAAAAGAAGAAGAGAAGGACAAAAGAGTAGATGAAGTATTGTGCAGGCACTGCCAAGAAACCCTTTTCAACTGGAACTCATATTTCGGACACCCTTATGATTCATTGGGAACTCCCCGCCTGGGAGAGAGTGCGAGGGCATCCGTTATCAATCAACGGAGCCCCAATGTAGCGGGCCCATGGGTCCCAAATCTTGTCATACTGTAATGAAGTATTCAGTATTGTGTGAGAGATCTTTTCTTGGGCCATGAACCAAGAGATTTTCCGCTTGGCCTGGTGAAATGAGACCGTAGGGGTTTTCCATGCCTTTGCGTTTGTTATCTTAGCTCATATGAGGATAAAAAGAATGAGGGATTGAGTGGCTTTGGTGCACTTGGGGACCATTTGGTTCAGAAGGGCTATCACCGGGTCTTGTGGAACAGGAATTCCTGTGACCTTGCGGATCATTCGGAAGATTTTATTTCAGTAGTTTCTGATCTTTGGGCAAGTCCAGAAAATATGAAAAATGGTCCCCAAGTGTTCGCATCCCCTAAAACAGAGGGGAGATGCCTGGGGGTAATACTTGGCAAGGCGAATAGGAACTAAGTACCATTGTGTCATAATCTTTAAGTTGGCTTCCTTAAGTGTTGTACTATGAACGCCCCTGTAAGATCTCTCAAAGTTTAAATGCCAAGTCTCCAAATCCCATTCTATGTCGAGGTCTCGCTCCCAACTTAGCATAAAGGGGGCCTTTTCATTCAGCTCTGAAAGCAAAGAGTATATAAGCGAAATCCCTCCTCTGGTGTCCATGGCTGAGGAGCACCATTGTTCATAGGGTGTAACTGTCAGGGGGTGTAGTGAGGTTGCCTTAATGGAGTTTAGGAAGTGCAGTATCTGAAGATAACGGAACTGCTCTTCGGGAGGCATCTCAAGTTCCCTCAAGCAGTGCTGAAGTGAGGCAGGCCCACCCGCGTTGAAAAAGTGTCCAATACGATATAGTCCCTTCTGAATCCACCATTTGAAGACCTCTATGTTCATCCCTGGAGGGAAGAGTGAATTGTGAAAGAGATGAGAGAGGGGAAGCCATGGGGATATTAAATTGCTCGTTTTACGTAGGGAATCACATAAGGTCATTGAATGGGAGAGGGTAGGTGACATGATCGCCGGTCTGGATTTGGGGGGTCTCCAAATCAGGAAATCTATAGTGTTTTTAGGGATAGATTGCCTCTCCATACTTATCCAGTCCGGTTTAGCTCCCGAGGTGTAAATATTGGAAATTTGCGATAGTTGAGCTGCTTGATAATAATACCAGGGGTTAGGGAGCCCCAGTCCCCCTCTGGATTTGGGTCTATAGAGGGTATTTTTAGCAAAACGATATCCAGCCTTCCCCCAAACAAACCGGTTAACTTTCGATTGAAGTTTGGCCAGTTGGCTTTTCAGCACTGGGATGGGTAGTGAGCGGAACAGATACAAAATGCGTGGCAAGAGGGTCATTTTAATGGCATTAATTCGGCCTAGCCAAGACATTCTGTATTGGGCCCATTGTGAGAGATCTGTGATTAGTTTCCTAAAAAGGGGTGGGTAGTTATATTTGTAGAACATATCAAAAGACGAGGAAAGATGGATGCCTAGATAGGGAATGCAGTTGGTCTTCCAGCCAAAGGGGAAACGCTCCTTAAGGAGGTCCACCTCCCCTTGTGGAGTTGATATGTTCAAGGTTAGTGTCTTGGACATATTAACATGGAGACCGGAAGCCTCCCCAAACTCCGTGAGAAGTCTAAAAACACTAGGGATAGATGTCAGGGGTGCAGTTACAAAAAGGAGGACGTCGTCCGCAAACAACGCGCATTTGTGGGTGGTTGGGCTGCATCTTACTCCATGTATGTTTGGGTCAGCCCTGATCCCTATAGCTAGCATCTCAATCACTAGCGCAAATAACAACGGGGATAATGGACAACCCTGCCTTGTTCCTCTCGCTATCGGGAAGGGCTCAGAGTAATGACCATATAACTTTATCCTGGCAATTGGGAAGGAGTATAAAGATTTTAAAATATTGAGGAATTTAGGTCCAGCACCCCATTTTGCTAAAGCTGTAAAGAGAAATGGCCATTAGACCGTTTTTCAGAGTTTGAGGTAAGAGCTAGGTTTAACGATAACCTGGCAGCGTCTAATGCTGCTAAAGAGGAGCCGGTGGGGTGTCTTTAATGTTGTTTGCTGGCTAATCAGAATTCTTTTTCAAGGTTTGCTATGTCTGCTTGGCGCTCCCGTTTTAATCGAGAGGAGAGCTGAATGATATTCCCTCTCAGGACCACTTTATGGGCCCCCCATAGCTACTCCGGGGTGGTTCAAGGAGCGTGCAATGGACCGGGTTTGAGAGGATGGATTCATTCAGTCTCCAGGGTTGTGGATCATTAAGGAGGGGAGCTTCCTCAAAATGGAGTAGGACCAATGAATGATCAGACCAGGGGACCTAAAGGATATTCGCCCGTTTAACTAGATGGATGGAAGATGTGGGGACAAATATGTGGTCTATTCTAGCATATGTCCCATGCAGCACAGTGAAGTGGGTGTAATCCATAGTAGACGGATTAAATTCCCTCCAGGTGTCAATTAGGCCTAAGGAATAGAGAAGCCGGGCTATATGCAAGCTCTGTTTTGGTGGTTTCCTAAGCCTAGGAGAACCTTTTGTGGTCATATCCCTAATTTGGTCGAACATTATATTGGAGTCCCCCCCCATTATGATTCTCCCTTCCAGGTGAGGAGGTAGGCAGTTTAGCATGGAGGAAAAAAAAGTGGCTTGCCCGTGATTGGGGCCGTAGTATGAGATGAACGTGTAAAGAAACCCATTAATATGTCCCTTTACCAGGATATATCTCCCGTCCTTATCCCTGATTGTTAGACTATGGGTGAAAGCAGTCCTTTTAGACAGGAAAATCGCTACTCCCCTTTTCTTTACTTCGGTATTGGCCATATAAAAGATGGGATATTTATGATGAATATGGGTCGGGTTGTAATTATTCGGGAAATGTGTTTCCTGTAGAAAGAGAATACCATACCCTCTACGGTTGTAGTAATCAAAAGCTTTGCGTCGCTTACATGGGGAATTCATCCCCTGGACATTATGTGAGGCGAGCTTATAGGTCGCCGTGGAATGGGTGACATCAGCCATGGCAGAGAGGAGAGAACCCCGCTATTCAAAAAATGTAACTTACCCCCATGACTAGGAGCGAGACCTCGAGACCGACCAAGTTCACTGGTGTCCGATTAACCGAGAAATATTCAGGAACCGGGGTACATGGAGGAGCCTGCAACGGAGAAAGGGTTAGTTGATTAGAAGACTTAGGCAGCATATAGAAGAAGAAGAAAAAAGGAAGCAAGAAGAAGAAAAGGGCCATCAGGGTGGAAGTGTCCCGATGTCCCTGTGGGAAGGGCAGAACCAGTCCAACCCTTACCCGGGGCTCCAGATAAGCCGGAGCCCCATAGATAGGCAGCTCAGATAGGAGCGCCTTGACTGAGTCTCCGAGGGCAATGGTGGACCCCAGGTCCTACAGAAGGAGTGTCACACTGTCTCCCCTCGGTCGGAGGAACCCACTTGCTACACTTCAGAGGGTAAATAATACCTCAGATCGCGGTGAGGGATGTGGAATTAAGAAAACCTGGATATAAAGATGTATTAAGGGAATACACAACAACTGTTTCTATCCAACATATGCAACTATATAACCATAGAAGATAAAACTCGGTTCTATGTTTCAGTTTACTAAGGAGGAACAAATAAAAGATTTCTCTCCCCTGTTCCCCACAGGCGATAGATGAGACGAAAACCCCAGAGGGGTGAGTAATATGTGTAAAATAACAATTTCAATTAGCAATAATGAAAAGGCCGACTGTCCTAAAGTCCAATGCAGGATCAGGTACTCCTCGAAGGCATCAATAAAACACCGAACAAGTCCTGATCATGCACAACTGGATCAAGGCCAAGTATATAAAAATCTCCCGGGGTCCCCGGGAAGAATCTCAAAAAACAAACTCATTATAACACAGGGGTTCTTTCTCTGCTGGAGAGGATAACACAGTTCAGTTATGAAAAGTTTATCTCGGGAAACAATAGGTGATTGTTGCGGAGATAGTTCCGAAGATGAAAAAAAGAAAACCCTATTTTGGGGCATCCCCGGTTTTAAATCAGGGGGGAACGGAATCACAAACCCTCTTAGGTTTCTGTTTTTGGCAAACAAGATTCAAGGGACTCCCTGGTGGTGGTCTTTTGGATGAGCTTTGTCGGGAGCTGGAAGGCGGAGGGGGTAATTCTTGGGAGATAAGCCCCAGCTGTAGTAAGAGTCTCTCTCCCTCTGCCAGGTTAGCAAAGTGAAAGGTTTTATTCTTGCGCTGGAAAGATAGGTGAAAAGGGAAGGCCCACCAATATTTTACGTTCTTCTGGGTGAAGACCGCCAGCAGGGGTTTAAGGGCCCGTCTCTTCTGAATAGTGTTTGGTGAAATGTCCGCAAATATCTGCACAGGATGACCCTGGATATTGATGGTGTCAGCACTGCGGGACTTCCTCATAATTTCCTCTTTGACCCCATAATAATGAGGTTTTACGACAATATCCCTGCATAGGCCGTCATGATGTGGAGGACCCAGGGCTCTATGAGCCCTGTAATTCAAGCTACTGATTTGCAATATCAGGTATTAAACTCTTGATAAGTGTAGTCACTGCTCCATGAACATCTGCAACCGACTCTGGTAGGCCTCTAATACGAAAATTTTCCCTTCGGCTCCTATTTTCCAGGTCGTCAATTTTTGCTAGGGCAGAATCTAGTTGGTCCTGTAAGGTTGAGAGTGTCTCCCCTTTATATAATTGCAGCATCTCCTGATACTGTTATAGAATGCAGGCCCAAGCCGCTGTCTCTATTAGGTGGCCGTCGCCGCTCACAGGCTCCTGAGAGTGCGTGCGGGCTTTTTCAGTTGGGGGAGATGCCGGCAGCGGATCCCCAAAGGCTTGATGTGGGGCAATCTTGTTTCCCCCCCCTTAACTGCCTTACCAGGCTGGAGCTGGGTGTCCGGACACAAAGGCCGGCGAGGTGGCGACGCGAAGGCCTCAGCCGAGGCCTCGATTTCCGTGATCAGTCCGGGAGGGACTCCCGCAGGGTCGCGGCTGGGGCCCGCTTCTTCTAGGTGTTCCCCGGCGGTTCCCCCAAATATGGGGGGGGTCCTCAGAAGCAATCCTCGTCCCTCGCCCCTCAGAAAGGGGTCTGGCTGACCGAAGAGAGACGGAGCTCCGGAATCAGGCTGCCATACCGGACGCTCCGCGCATGCGCACTCCCAGTAATATTAGTCTTTATGTGGAGGGTGCAGCCACTGTTGCTTAATAAGCGCGTGGTAAATCTGGGTGTATATACATATGTTCAGCCATATATATGTGGCTGATATATATGTGGCTGTGCTTGTATACCCACCGTGGAATCATCCAAAGGGGCAACAAGTGGAATAATGTCAGATGTTTAGATATGGTAAAGCCAAACCATCCTAGGCAGATAAGTAGTCCCCATATATCAATGATCCGCTCTGGGCATAAATATAGGATATATACCTGTTAGAGGTTCTACTACTCTGCAAGAGGGATAAAGGACAAAAAATAGAAGGAGGGAGCTCTTGGAGAGAAGGATCCAAGAGACCCTCTCCTAACTATTGAGGTGAGACTGGTCTATAGTGCTGAAACCAAAGGGGAGTGTCAGAGCCTACAGCTATATTTGTACCATCATCCCTATTACAAATAGTAAAACGGAACCCTCTGGGGTGGGAATAATTTATTTTTAACAATTGTAACAATAAAAATATAATTTTTATCTATATATATATCTCTCTATATATATATATATATATATAACTATTCTTGTGCCTCAAAAAAAAACACCACAGAGGGTTCCGTTTTACAATAGTGCTGAAACCCACCTTAATTGTTGTACTGTATCTCCTCTTGTGCCCATGCCGATCATGGCTACAGAAAAATACCTCCACATAGACAAAGGTGCGGACATCCACTCTGATCGTCCCCATGCCTCCCCCATTTATATATGGGAAAGAGGAAATGGCTACCATGGACATAGCTCCTCCCCGCACCTGCCGCACTATGTGCTTGGGGGTGAGGGCGTGGGCAGGTATGTCTCCGGGCATGTGCAGCAGACCATAAGAGCCGCGCATGTTCGGAAATGGCGGGGCAGGCTAGGAAGAGATCTCTCATATTTTTCTACTGCGGATCGGCTGATCCCGGAAGTAAGGCACGCCAAGCGCACAAATGTCCCTCCATGTCAGAACATGGTGGGGGTAAGGGCATACATAGCCATGCCCTGCCATGGGCTTCATAACAATATCCAGCTGCCGTGTGATCACCAGCACACTGCACCCAGGCTCACATGGGTCAACAATCATGAGGGACACAAAGTCTCTTCCATCATCTATGGGAAACACACGGATGGGGAGAGAGGAAGAGGGGAGGGGGAGAGGGAGAGGGAGGGGGAGAGGGAGAGGGAGGGGGAGGGGAGGGAGGAAGGGCGGACCACACACATCCATACCAAGAACTATCATTAATGTCACAACCAGCTCCACAGCAACAAGTATTTCACTCAGCATAAGCACAACCCATGGGTAATTATTGCAGTCCTCTAACCCTATGGCTGAAAGAAGAAATGTGTAAAAATAAAAGAATAAAAATAAATGGAATGGGATGGATGAGAGGGACTTTGTGTCCCTCATGATTGTTGATATTGTGCCTTGAAATGCATATATACAACATTCTTTTGTAAGTATCATGTGTGTCAATTTTTATCCTTTATTAAATGTTTATAATGGAATTGCACTAGGTCGGTGTGCCCTTCTCTTGTTTTCGTGGGTCTTAGGCAATCACAGTGAATACAGTAGGTTTACACTCCACTCTCCCTATCTACACTAACTGCAATTAATGAGAAAGCATCAGAAGCAAGTTTACAGCATTTGATATGGTACGCTACATAGCGCTGACTACTGTATAAGGAACAAAGCAATAGTAACACACAGTACTACACTAACTAACTCTCTTTCCCTAATAGCAATGTCAGCTGTCTTCACTCGACTCCCAACACACTTGCAAATGCTGGGAAAGCAGCCTCTTATAATATGTGGGCTGTAACTTAGGTCCAAACCATCACTGGCCAAAGTTTTGCACCTGAGCAGAGGCAATGGTGGCTTTGCAATTCCTTTAAACTTCCCAACAGTTCAGTTTTCAGCCGAATGTTAGACCACTCGGTTCTTCCCTACTCATTAACAAGTCTAGGCAAATAGCTGTTAGGATCATGAAGAGCCACCAAGGACTGAAGCCATGGTATAAAATCAAACATGTTAACATTGAGAACAGAAAAACAGGATAATATTACCATCCTGTTTCTTACATCTCCTTCCCCCAGGCTGCTTATGATGCAGACTCAACTACTCATCACCATGCAACCTTCTCTTCTAGGAGTGTCTGATATATATTAAAATGATGGCACCAGTATGATAGACTTCATCTATGACAAAATATGATTGCAGACATTGATAAAAACCTGAACAATTCCTTAAAAAGAGCAATTTCCAAATAGAACCCTGATCGTAACCACTAAAAACAGAACTATACTCACATCAGCATGTCTGCTCTGCATTGAAATTCCTGCCTGTTCACCCATTTTTATGTACTACCTAAGGTTCCACTTTAATAATAATCTCTGAAACAATCCCCTAACTCTAACCATAAAACTAACCACTATACTTAACACTAACCCTAACATTATCCCTAATGCTAAAAGTTCTGCTAGGATTAAAATGAAAATAAAAATCTGAATTTCCCTTTATTTTCTGCCATTTAAAATCTACCAGTTAAGGTAAGCAATAAACCTTTCTGCTTTGGTTGCTCATCTCTTTTCATCATAGTCTATAGGTGGAAAGGGGTTGCCTTTAACATCCTCCTCCAAGTTTGTTAATTATGATTAAAAAATAGTGTGTTTTCAGCTGTAGACATAACTATAAAAATCAGTGACAGACAACCAAACAAAGACTAAAAATGAAGCTTTTCAGGGTCATGTGACAATTCACTGCAATCACTGATTATTTTTTGGTCTATTATCCCTGCTTTCAAAATACATTGAAGGAAAGCCCGTGATCCCTACTCTCTTTTATCTTGCACCACAATATACCCAATAGTGTTATCCATTCTCTTGGCATTCTCTAGCATCATCCATGCTTCACAAACCCTACTTTGTGCGGGATATATCCACACACATTTAATGAGTGGCTCATAAGCATGCTTCCTTGTGGTAATTACATAATTTCTCTTACAATGCGTTGTTAAGCCAATAAATACTGTTGTGTGAATGGAGTACAATCAAAAGGCTGCTCCCAATGTTAAACTCATTTCACTTTAAATCATCCTCTGTACAGCATTAATCACATCATCATCTGCAAGAACAGACACATTGCCTTTTCTCCTGTCGCTCTGCCTCTCAGAGGTAATTCATTTTGCAATATAAATGGGCATGCTATTAACACTTCTGTCTATGGATGGGCAAAAAAAAAAAAAAAAAATCTCCCTTTTGATGCCTAGATTTACTTGATATTTGTGGGCATCTGTATATACAGTGGAATAATGAAACTGTATTTGTCTCCTTAATGTATTCTTTAAAATGTCTGGAGAATTTATACAGACTCCTATTAGGAACAATGATTTCCATGACTTAACTCGTATGCTTCTAGATAGAAAATCAATTCAAGCTGTTTTGCTGTCTATACAATTAAGGGGTTAACATGAAAAGAGAACAGAGAAGAAGCTTTCATAATTAAACATGAGAAGAGGAATATAAAGGTGATTTGGCAGAGATCACACAAATTATTTATTCTCATATTGTTTTGGCAGGGTACAAATCCCCTTATTAAATCCATCTACAAATAGGTATTACAGGCATCCAAAGTCATAGGAAGGGTAAACGTGTACAAACATGCAAAAAATAAACAAGCTATGGAAAGAAGTCTAAGTCTATAAATCTATCTAAACTGCATTTAATGGGACAATGGAATTATGGATATCTTAGATTCATTCTCAAGCTAATTTGAGTCATGTGCCACCAGTTTACAGTTGCATCGTCCAACACTTGCAGTAAAAAGTAAAATAATATTTCTAAGATTTTGTAGGTAACCTTGACACTTTTAATTTTCGATCTGTCTCTAAGTGAGCAGTGCACAAAATACACCAAATTGGGGGTAGGGGGTCCACTCACTCCTTGTTGTTATTTTTATAGTAGATTAGTATTAGGGATTATGGCAAAGAAACGACTCCTTCAGAGAGGGTTGGTGTGATTGGCTAGTGATTCATTAATAGTGCTGAAAAGATCATTGCCAGTTTCCAAGTGCTGACATATGGAGGCTAACAATAATGAACTTCTTCTAAAACAAGCAGTTGCCTCATTACCAGGCTGATTCTTTACTTTCAATGTTTTATGATTCTCTCAATGAAGTTCCTGATCTGGATTCTCATGCTGGGCTAGTTGCACAGAAAGTACAGAAGATAAACCACCTTGAGCTTGACAGTCAGGTGCATTGCATATCCAGAAGAAGAAAGCAGAAATTGCATCCATTTATTTTAAGTATTCATTAAACCAATGCAAAAGTCAATGCATGATATCACCCCCAAATCACACCAAACTGAATGAAAATGAACATTGCGGTTACCATTAGAAGTACCATAGCATTATTCATTATACCAATGAAAGTCAATTTAGCATTTAAGATACTATTGACTGTACCATAAGCAGCCCAATAAGTAATAACGCTTGTTTCATCAGGTTAATTATCACAAAAAATATATATTTTTCTTTACTATGTGTATATTGTGTTGAAACATGTCAAAAAGTAAAACTACTTATATCACCTGCTTACTGAGTGTCTCTGCTATCTGTCAGATTTACAGGCAGTCCCCTAGTTACAAACATCCGACTTACAAATGATTCCTACTTACAAACGGGGGGAGACAACAGGAAGTGAGAGGAAATCTACCCCTAGGAAGGGGAATTCACTCCCGTAAGGGTTAATATGGGAAAAAGGTGTCTCCACTGAGGCTTTATCACCAATCCTTGTTTCCACAACAATTCCAATTTTTCAAAATCCATCTGCCATATGGACAGAAAGTGAGGTGAAATCTTCTAAACAAAAGCACAGACAGCAAAACAAACCTTACAGGGGTGTTACCCCTTCCCTATGCTATACATAAAACCTAACAATCATTTTTTTGGCTGGAGCTACACTTAAAAAATGTACCTGTTCTGATTTTCAAACAAATTGAACTTAAGAACAAACCTACAGGCCCTGTCTTGTTTGTATCCTGGGGCCGCCTGTACTATTTGAATCATTGACAATGGATGATCGGGGGCCACATTTATAAAACATTTAACAGCACATTTGCCAAAACATTATGTATAGCATATGAGCCAGTTGAGCATTGCTATCCTTTATTGTCCTTGTCCTATCCTTCCAGTTTTCTCCTATATATTTTTACATCCCTAAATTCTACATTCACTTTCATAGGGGAGATCCCACCCCTTCCTTAATTGAGAAGAACACTTTCCATTTCCTGGCATGCACTGGGGGATTTTTTTAGCCATTTAGCTTTACACCATGAGTGACTATACTCCTATCTCTCCTTCTGCTCTTCCCCTCAGTGTTCACCCCCTCCCCCCCCCAGCTCTCCACTCCTACACTATTACATATACATGCAGACAGGTTCAGACACACACATACACACAGATGCACACAGAAATACAAACACACAAACACAGAGAAACATAAAGAGAGAGAGAGAGAGAGAGAAGGAACAAGAGACCCAGCGATGTTAAAGGGTCACAAGTGCTCCACTATTTGTGGCAATGTACAATATTTATATTGACTGTTATGTTATAACTAGTGTTGAGCGAACCCGGACTGTAACGTTCGGGTCCGTACCGAACTTTCGGGTGTCCGGGACCCGGACCCGAACACGGACATTTAAAAAAACGTTTGGGTTCGGTCCGGGGTTCTGCTATTTTACTCCACGTGTTGAGAAGC
>BLSH010081693.1:0-10607 GCA_018402905.1 Glandirana rugosa
GATGTGCGGGGGTGCTGGTGTATGCAGTACTGTATGTGGTCAGATGTGCGGGGGCGCTGGTGTATGCAGTACTGTATGTGGCCAGAGGTGCGGGGGAGCTGGTATATGAAGTACTGTATGTGGCCAGAGGTGCGGGGAGCTGATGAGACTCGGAGACACTCGGAGCACTCAAAAGTGTCAACAGTTCCCTAGTGCCTCAGAGTGTCTCCAAGTGTTTCCGAGCCTCACCAGCGCCCCGCACCTCTGGCCACATACAGTACTGCATACAGCAGCGCCCCAGTGGTTGTTCAACGAATCATCTGAGTTTCCATTGTTTCCTATGGGGAAACTTGCTTTGATATACCAGTGCTTTGGATTACAAGCATTCTCCTGGAACAAATTATGCTTGTAATCCGAGGTTCACTGTACATATAAAATACTTACAGTATCTCACATAAGTAAGTACACCCCTCACATTTTTGTAAATATTTTATTATATCTTTTCATGTGACAACACTGAAGAGCTGACACTTTGTTACAATGTAAAGTAGTGAGTGTACAGCTTGTATAACAGTGTAAATTTGCTGTCCCCTCAAAATAACTCAACACACAGCCATTAATGTCTAAACCGCTGGCAACAAAAGGGAGTACACCCCTAAGTGAAAATTTCCGAAATGGGCCCAAAGTGTCAATATTAGGGATAGGCTCATGGTTCCAGTCGAACATAAGTTCTCCTGTTTGTCAAATTTAGAACATTACGGGGCGTTTGCAGCGACTTCGCTGCCACGAAGTCACACCTCTTCTGACGTCATGTGATGTCAGAGGAGACGGGGCCACCCACTTAAATCATCAGATGTAAACTGTCCAAGCAAACAGCGTGTAGACAGCGGGAGCCCTCCCACGGAGGAGGAGCTGTTGCAGCTTTTTTTTTTTTTTTTTGGGTCCGTCGCTCGCCGTGATTGACTATGGATTACAACGGGGGACACTTTTTTCCTTTTTTTTAAAAAGGACTTGTCCCTAAGGGTCCTTTCACACACATGGACCGTTCATCAGTTCATCGGTTTTTCAATCCGTTTTTTCATCTGTGGTCGTCAGTTTTTCATCAGTTTTTTTTTTACATCCACTACCAATGCAAAAACGGATGAAAAACTGACCGTTCGTCCATTTACATCCGTTTTTCGTCCGATCCGTTTTTTTGACGGATGAAAAATAGGACTTTCATCCGTTCAAAAAAAAACGGATGCTGACGGAAGCGGATGAAAACGGATGCAAATGAATGATCATCCATTGTCATCCATTTTTCCATAGAGTTGTATTGATGTCCGTTTTTCATCCCTCAACGGATGGATAAAAAACGAACAAACGGTCCGTGTGTGTGAAAGGGGCCTAATTTTCTCCTGTGGTTTTTTTCTTTTTTGACACTTTTTGGTGAATTAGTAGGAGTACGATGTACCCAATACTAATTCACATGGGGGGGTCGGGATCTGGAGACCCCCTTATTAAAAGGGGGCTTCCAGACTCCAAAGTCCCCCACCCGCAGACCCCCACAACCACAGCCCAGGGTTGTGGGGAAGAGGCTCTTGTCCCCATCAACAAGGGGACAAGGTGCTTTGGGGTGGGGGGGCGCAGAGCCCCCCGCTGCCCAAAAGCACCCATATTCCCCATGTTGAGGGCATGTAGCCTGGTACCGTTCAGGAGAGGGGGGGCACTCGCTCGCCCCCCCCCCCCATCCTGGCCGGCCAGGTTGCATGCTCGGATAAGGGTCTGGTATGGATTTTAGGGGGAACCCCATGTCATTTTTTTTTTTAATTTTGGCGGGGATTTCCCTTAACCACTTCAGCCCCGGAAGGATTTCCCACTTTAGGACCAGAGCCCTTTTTGCGATTCGGCACTGCGTCGCTTTAACTGACAATTGCGTGGTCGTGCGACATTGCACCCAAACGAAGTTTGCGTCCTTTTTTCCCCACAAATAGAGCTTTCTTTTGGTGGTATTTGATCACCTCTGCGTCATTTCTGATCGCCGCTATAAACAAAAGAAGAGCGAAAATTTTGCAAAAAAACACAAATTTCTTACATCTTTGCTAAAATACAAATCCAAAAAAAAATACAAAAAAACATTTTTTTTCATCAGTTTTGGCCGATTTATATTCTTCCTCATATTTGTGATAAAAAAAATCGCAATCAGCGTTTATTGATTGGTTTGCGCAAAAGTGGCCGCGTTTATGTATGATGAGAATTCATTTTTGGGGTTTTTATTTATTTATTTATTTTTACTAGTAATGGCGGCGATCTGCGATTTTTAGCGGTACTGCGATATTTCAGTGGACATGTCGGACCATTTTGACACTTATTTGGGACCATTGGCATTTATACAGCGATCGGTGCTATAAAAATGCACTGATTACTGTGTAAATGTCATTGGCAGTGAAGGGGTTAACCTGCAGGGGGCGCTCTAAGGGTTAACAGTGTTCCCTGGGCTGTGTTCTTACTGTGTGGGGGCTGCCCTAGCAGGGGAAGGGAAGTGATCACAGCTTCCATGTACAGGAAGGCTGTGATCACAGCCCTTCCCCCTTCACAGAACGGAGGTCCGTGTTTACTTACACGGACCTCCGTTCTTTCAGTGCGGCGGGGGGGCATCGCGGGTAGCCGGCGGCGATCGAGTCCGCTGCACCCGCTCCCTGGCCCTCCCCGAACACAGTAAGCATGCGGGCGCGCCTCCGGCGGCGCGCGTGCGATCTCGCAGCCGCCGTTGTATGACAGCGGTTTGCGTTATCGAGCCACTTTGTCGCCGTCAACCTGCGGTTGGCGGTCGGCAAGTGGTTAAAATCCATACCAGACCTGAAGGGCCTGATTTGGACTGGGGGGGAACCCTATGCAATTTTTTTCAGTGAAAAATGACGATTTTTCCTTTGGAAATGTAATTTTGCTCTGGCTACGTTCTGCCCTGGACTGGCTTTGACCATCTTCTGGAAATTATTACTCCTGCAAGACATAAATTACAGGAAGGCTTTGTCACTCACTGAACATCTCGTGGTTACCTTGTGGAACGCCTTGTGAGTGGATGGTGGATGCTATATTGTGCTATAAAGATTGAAGAGCTCTGGTTAACCAACTACAACGACTTGAGACAGAATTTACCATTTTGGGTGTTATTTCTATTATCATCTGGTGAGTCCCTCCATATAGGGGGAAAGCCCCAAGTCTCACGCGGTGTGGTGGTGTATAAAGCTCTGAAGATTGTGCAGATATTTAAACACAGAGATTGATTGAGCACTCAGGACTTTTTTTATAATAACCTTTTATTATTATATAATTTCAAGAATTCTTTTTATCTGTTTGTGGTTGATGACTCTTATGTCGGCACCATTTAGAGCGGTGCAGTAGCTCTGCTTTATACAGTTTAATTTGATTATTCTGTTATTTGGGGGTTACATGGCCACAGTACATGTTGGCATTCATGGTTCCCTCAATGAACTGTAGCTCCCCAGTGCCGGCAGCACTCATGCAGCCCCAGACCATGACACTCCCACCACCATGTTTGACTGTAGGCAAGACACACTTGTCTTTGTACTCCTCACCTGGTTGCTGCCACACACGCTTGGCACCATCTGAACCAAATACATTTATCTTGGTCTCATCAGACCACAGGGCATGGTTCCAGTAATCCATGTCCTTAGTCTGCTTGTCTTCAGCAAACTGTTTGCGGTAGGGTTGCCACATCATCCCTTTAATCCAGGACACATATGAATTACACAGGTGGTTCTGAGGCTTATTTAATGCAGATGAGTTTAATTACCACCTTAATCAGCCACAGAACAACCTGTGTGATTAATATGTGTCCTGGATTAAAGGGATAATGTGGCAACCCTAGTTTGTGGGATTTCTTGTGCATCATCTTTAGAAGAGGCTTCCTTCTGGGATGACAGCCATGCAGACCAATTTGATGCAGTGTGTGGCGTATGGTCTTAGCACTGACAGGCTGACCCCCCACCCCTTCAACCTCTGCAGCAATGCTGGCAGCACTCATACGTCTATTTCCCAAAGACAACCTCCGGATATGACGCTGAGCACTGCACTCAACTTCTTTGCTCGACCATGGAGAGGCGCTGTTCTGAGTGGAACCTGTCCTGTTAAACTGCTGTATGGTCTTGGCCACTGTGCTGCAGCTCAGTTTCAGGGTCTTGGCAATCTTCCTATAGCCTAGGCCAGAGGCGTAACTAGAACCTTCAGGGCCCGGGTGCAAGAAATTAGGAAGGGCCCACCTTGACCCCTGGCCAGGGCCCTTCCCTCTGGTCGCTGATCCTGGGGCCCTTTACTCCCATCACGGATCCCTTTATTACGGTCCTGCATCGGGACCCTGGGAAAAGCAGAAGACAAGTAAACTGGATAGGAGGGGCGGTGGGGGCAGCATATAGAGCAACCAATCTCCTGCATTAGGAGGAAAATGGAGGAGTTTGGTTCCTCTAAATGCCTATCCAGGTGTACAAGGGAAGCACATGGGCCCCCTGGAGCATGGGGCCCGGTTGCAATCGCAACCCCTGCAACCCCTATCGTTACACCCCTGGCCTAGGCCATCTTTATGTAGAGCAACAATTCTTTTTTTCAGATCCTCAGAGAGCCATGAGGTGTCATGTTGAACTTCCAGTGACCAGTATGAGAGAGTGAGAGCGATAACAGCAAATTTAACACACCTGCTCCCCATTCACACCTGAGACCTTGTAACACTAACGAGTCACTTGACACCGAGGAGGGAAAATGGCTAATTGGGCCCTCAGTGTCATTTCTTCAGTGTTGTCACATGAACAGATAGAATAAAATATTTACAAAAATGTGAGGGGTGTACTCACTTTTGTGAGATACTGTATATGAGAGCTGGGTCTGCCCATCCAGCCCTGAGGGTTACATAGCTCCGTGGCACAGCACAGTCCTGTCTGGCGGAGGTGGAGACTTTCATTTTCTCTGCTGCAGTTAGGTAACTTGGTCACAGGCTGGGGGTGGGTCTTGCCCCTCCCCCAGCCTGTGATTGGACAGTGAAATGGAGACACAGCTGACCGATGAGCTCATCTCGCTGTGACTTTGCTCTCTCCTCCTATCAGCATGCAAGGCTTTTGTATGCACAGGTGAAGGTGCATTTTCCTGCCCTCAAACCTTGATGTAGGTATTTTTTCTTTATTTATCCTTATTATTTTTCTACACGCTTTTGTTTGTTGACATTATTTGTCCCCTGTAAGGAGAGAAAGATACAATGCATCTTTCTCTCCATTCAGAAGAGAAAGAAAACACTGACAGGCTACACAGTGACTGATCATTGTGATAGCCAATCAGAGCCTAGCACATGGATCAGGTGACTGGGAGTCCCGGTCTCTGTGCTGGCAGCGTACTGTGCAACTGGCACCCTAAGGCAACTGCCTAAGCAGCCTTATGCTGGTGCCGGCCCTGCCACTATGTTCCTTGTTAGCACATGGACACTGCAGAAAAACTGCTCTCTGCGCTGCTTCTCCCTCTCCCAGTCTCAGCCCTGCTGTACAGAACTGCAAGAAGCTGATACCACATCAATTTGTCTCCTTTATTGAATCCACCCCAATGTCACCCAGCTCCTGAGTGTGCACAGCAGCGTCAGATAACAGACCACCATGGTTGTTCTCATTCCTCTTCCCTATGGACCTCCCATGTTATTTGGTGGTTATGCACACTGAGGTGCTGGGAGAACTCCTCATTGTCAGACTAATGTTACATTGTATGTGACACCATTATCTGTTCATGTTCTAGGTATCTGCACAA
This sequence comes from Glandirana rugosa, assembly GCA_018402905.1. Lineage (NCBI taxonomy): Eukaryota > Metazoa > Chordata > Amphibia > Anura > Ranidae > Glandirana > Glandirana rugosa. The sequence continues at coordinate 5,761 of BLSH010081693.1, forward strand.
GTCTGGATCGGGACCTGAAACACCCGACCACAGAGGTTCCTCAGACCACTCTCCGTTTCACCAATATGACCACCCCACTCACAGCCACACAACGTCACCACTGGTTTTTGATTTTGAATGGAATATTATTTTTGGTTTTCATTCTTGCAGTGTACAGAAGGTAAGCTAAAAGAAAAACACCAAAATGTACAACACTTGTAGCGGTGTATTTATAAAAAATAAATAAATTATAGAGCTATTCGTCATGAGAAACTGCATTCATTCTGTGTGAATAGGGGCAACATCGAATGTTATAAGGCTATTTTCTCTCCAGGTTGAATGTAATTCATTCATTTAAAAAAAAAAAAAAAAGAATGTTTTGGAAAAATACATCCAAAGAATGATTTGGAAGAATACATCTCTATAACCACTAGATGGAGCGATATTAAATAAGTCGTATTTCTTTCATAAGATCACAGCTCCATCTAGTGGCAGTTTTTCCCAAGCCATTATTCTTATAAATGAATGAATTACATTCAACCTGGAGAAAAATAGCCTAATAACCTTTTGCCACAATTTACAAAGAAATAATGAACTTTTACTGGGTGAATTATTATACATTTTTTTAAAATTCTTGTGGTTTGGAAAAGATAGACTCAAGCCACACTTATGGGTGTGTTTATTTAAACAAATGACAGAGATATTCATCATGTAAAACCACATTCATTTTATGTGAATGAGGGCAAAATCCAATGTTATTAGGCTATTTTCTCTCCAGGTTGAATGTTATTTAAAAAAAAAAAATGAAGGCCACTAGATAGGGCTTCCAATCATAGGAAATATTTCTTTCCTACGATCATCAGTTTTATTTAGTGGCCATCTTTTTTTAATCACTCTGTTCTGTATGAAGAATAACATTCGACTTGGAGAGAAAATAGCCTAATAGTATCCAAATTTTGACACATTTTGCACATGCGCTTTCTCCGTTTGACATGCAATTTTTTTTTATATAAATACACTTCTTAAAGTATACATCTGCTTTCATTTTCAACAGTATGCTGATATTCTGTCTTATAAGTGGTTGTAAAACTCAGACTTGAAATATGAATAAAGCATTTCCCTCTATAGTGTGTACTTGTCTCAGTCGAGAGCACTAAGTGTCATGTCTGTCTGTTGCCTCCTTCTTCTTTTTCTTCTTCTATCAGCATAAGTCACTTCTAACAAGTTTGCCTGACACCAAGAGAAAAATGGTGACAGGAGAGGGAGCTCCAGCACACAGCCTGTGATTGACAGCCTCAGCTCTGTCCCTTGAGTTGGCCCACCCATTTGAAGCTATAATGGCTTTCACTCTTCTGGGAAGGCTGTCCACAAGGTTTAGGAGTGTCTATGGGAATGTTTGACCATTCTTCCAGAAGAGCATTTGTGAGGTCAGGCACTGATGTGGACAAGAAGGTCTGGCTCGCAGTCTCCACTCTAATTCATCCCAAAGGTGTTCTATCAGGTTGATGTCAGGACTCTGTGCAGGCCAGTCAAGTTCCTCCACTCCAAACTCTCTCATCCATGTCTTTATGGACCTTGCTTTGTGCACTGGTGCGCAGTCATGTTGGAACAGGAAGGGGCCATCCCCAAACTCTTCCCACAAAGTTGGGAGCATGAAATTGTCCAAAATGTCTTGGTATGCTGACGCCTTAAGAGTTCCCTTCACTGGAACTAAGGGGTCAACCCCTGAAAAACAACCCCACACCATAATCCCCCCTCCACCAAATGATTTGGACCAGTGCACAAAGCGAGCGAGTTTGGGGTGGAGGAACTTGACTGGCCTGCACAGTGTCCTGACCTCAACCCGATAGAACACCTTTGGGATGAATTAGAGCGGAGACTATGAGCCAGGCCTTCTCATCCAACATCAGTGCCTGACCTCACAAATGTGCTTCTGGAAGAATGGTCAAACATTCCCATAGACACTCCTAAACCTTGTGGACAGCCTTCCCAGAAGAGTTGAAGCTGTTATAGCTGCAAAGGGTGGGCAACTCAATATTGAACCCTATGAACTAAGACTGGGATGTGATCGCTGTGTCTGAAGGCCATGGTCCTACCACACTTCCTGTTCTAGGGTGACAACACTGCTGCTCCATAGATACAGTACAGTTAATGTTGTCACACCAGGACAGGAAGTGTGGTAGGACCATGGCCAGGACAAGGGTGGGCAGGAGGGACAGTTGCCCTGGGTGCAGTGAAGCAAAGGGGACAAATATACGCAGGGGGGTACACCCATTGTACCGCATGTATTAATAGTGGGGGAGGAGCCACAATTCTGGACCCTTGCCCTGGGCGCTGGGCAACCCTGTCCTTGTACTAGTTAGGACTATAGAACACCTACTTCTCTACTCATCTCCATAGCATAGAGGGAGTGTTCTGTACCCCCACCACACTTCCTGTTCTAGGGTGACAACACTGCTGCTCCATAGATACAGTACAGTTAGTGTTGTCACCCCAGAACAGGAAGTGTGGTAGGACTAGACATGTGCACTGCCAAAAAATGTGTTTGTTTTCGTTTCATTCGTTTTTTGGGGGGGGGGGGGGTTTTGGAAATTCGAAAATTCGGAATTTGAAAATTCAAAAATTCGAAAAAGTCGAAATTTCGGAAATTTGAAATTCGAAAATTCAAAAATCTGAAAATAAGAAAGAAAATACAAAAACTAGAAAGAAAGAATGAAATTCCAAAAAATCAGAATAACTAATTAATAACTAGCTATTACATTTTAGGTATTCGAACATTCAGAAATTCGAAAATCGGAAAATTCGAAAATTCAAAAATTCAGAAATTCAAGAAATAGGAAAATTCAAAAATTCGGAAGTTCAGAAATTTGAAAATTCAGAAATTCGAACATTCAAAAATTCAGAAATGAGAAAATCTGAATGAAATTCCGAAAATTCAAAAGAACGAAAACCAGAAAATTTGAAAATCTGAAATAATAACTAGCTATTAAATTTTAGGTATTGGAATTTCCTTTCAAATTTGGCTGTTAGTGAATGTAATGAATACAAATTTATCCGAAGTTACGAATTATCCAAAATAACGAATGCCGCATCTAAACAAATGGAATGTAATGAATTGATAAAAATAATAATAATAATGATAAAACATTTTTATTATTATTGTTGTTTATTATTATTAATTCATTACGTTCCATTTGTTTAGATGCGGCATTCATTATTTTGGATAATTCGTAACTTCGGATAAATTTGTATTCGTTACATTGACTAACAGCCAAATTTGAAAGGAAATTCCAATACCTAAAATTTAATAGCTAGTTATTTCAGATTTTCACATTTTCTGGTTTTCCTTATTTTGAATTTTTGGAATTTCATTCAGATTTTCTAATTTCTGAATTTTTGAATGTTCGAGTTTCTGAATTTTCAAATTTTTGAACTTCCGAATTTCTGAATTTTCCTATTTCTTGAATTTCTGAATTTTAGAATTTTCGAATTTCCCGATTTTCGAATTTCTGAATGTTCGAATTTCTGAATTTTCCGATTTTCAAATTTCCGAATTTTTGAATTTCCAGATTTTCCAATTTTCAAATTTCTGAGTTTTCGAATTTCCGAATTTTCTGAGTTTTGAATTTCTGAATTCCTGAATTTTGGAATTTTCAAATTTCCGAAAATTCGGAAATTTTGATATTTCCGAATTAACGAATTTGTCAAAATACACAGTGGTGTAGTGGGTAGCACTTTCGCCTAGCAGTAAAAGGGTCGCTGGTTCGAATCCCGACACTACCTGCCTGGAGTTTGCATGTTCTCCCTGTGCCTGCGTGGGTTTCCTCCGGGTACTCCGGTTTCCTCCCACACTCCAAAGACATGCTGTGAGGTTAATTAGATCTTGTCTAAATTGGCCCTAGTATATGTATGAATGTGAGTTAGGGACCTTAGATTGTAAGCTCCTTGAGGGTAGGGACTGATGTGAATGTACAATGTATATGTAAAGCGCTGCGTAAATTGACGGCGCTATATAAGTACCTGAAATAAATAAAATAAAAAATAAAATACGTTAAAAATACGAATTCGGAACAAAACGAATTGCACATGTCTAGTTAGGACTATAAAACACCTACTTCTCTCCTCATCTCCATAACATAAAGTGAGTGTTCTGTAGCCCCACCACACTTCCTGTTCTAGGGTGACAACACTGCTCTCTATAGACACAATTAAGTTACTGTTGTCACCATAGCACAGGAAGTGTTTTACTAGCAAGATCATCAGATGGAATTAAAGCTATGAAATTAACCACTTAAGGACCGGAAGGATTTCCAGCTTTAGGACCGGAGCCCTTTTTGCGATTTGGCGCTGCGTCGCTTTAACTGACAATTGCGCGGTCGTGCGACGTTGTTTTGCGCTGGTGAAAACGCGTTTGGTTAGTTATTTGCGGCTAACGCTAAAAAAAATAGCGTTTATACTCCTTCTTATATTTAGCGGGTTTTTGCCACTTTTTTTTACAAAAAAATATAAAAAAAAAAAACCTAAACGTAAAATCCTTTTTCATTCTTTAAACCCAAAAAAACGTTTTAACAGCGAGAAGAAAACAAATATCGCCGCTAGTCTTTACTGCGTCTCCACTAGTTTATGGTGGTTTTCTTTCGAGATAAACACCCTTTTTTTCCTGCGTTTAAAGCAAACCCATGTTGCAGCGTGCTGGCGCGTTAACAGTCAATTTCGCTGCGTCGCGGTTTAGCGTTTTTCCCGAGGCCAGGATTTCGACCTTTAGGAAGGCCAGGAATTCACCAATTAAAGTATCGAAATTAAGGTAGACTACTAGAACGATCATTTTGTGAAGGACACGATACCACTGTTGTCATTGAATTAACACA
>BLSH010081693.1:15515-27250 GCA_018402905.1 Glandirana rugosa
GGGGAAGTGACGGTTACCGTAAATGTGTCATTAGTCACGTAAAAATATCGTGACTAGCGACATATTTACGGTTACCAGGGTTTTTTCACAGTTTTACCAGGCGGTACAGGCGACTTTATAGCGTCATGGCGTTTTTTAGCGTCTAGCGGCGGTAAAAATCATTTTTTAAATTTTTTTAATTTTTGGGGTTTTTATTTAAGAGTAGTAATCTCAACTCGCTTGTGGACCTTCAAGCCCAAGACGACCAGGCAGGCTTGAAGCCCTGTTTCAGGCCCATTTTTGTGCCTAAAAGTTCGGGTCCCCATTGATTTCAATGGGGTTCGTTGTCCGTGCGATCGTTCGGGTTCCGTCCGGACCCAGACCCGGACTTTGTCCCGAAGTTCGGACGGACCAGCAGAACCCGAACTTCCAGGTGTTCGCTCAACTCTAATGATGAGAATTTATTTTTGGGGTTTTTAATTTTTTTAAATTTTTTACTAAAAATGGCGGCGATCTGCGATTTTTTGCGGTACTGCGATATTTCAGCGGACATGGCGGACCATTTTGACACTTTTTTGGGACCATTGGCATTTATACAGCGATCAGTGCTATAAAAATGCACTGATTACTGTGTAAATGCCATTGGCAGTGAAGGGGTTAACCTGCAGGGGGCGCGCTAAGGGTTAACTATGTTCCCTGGGCGTGTTCTTACTGTGGGGGGACTGCTCTATCTGGGGAAGGGAAGTGGTCACAGCCTTCATGTACGAGAAGGCTGTGATCACTTCCTTTCCCCCTCACACAGAGCGGAGATCTGTGTTTACATACACGGACCTCCGCTCATTCGCTCCGGGGGGGCATCGCGGGTGGCCGGCGGCAATCGAAGCCGCCGCACCCGCTCCCTGGCCCCCCCGAACACAGTGAGCGCGCGCCTCCGGCGGCGCGCGCGCGCTCACAATGGCTCTGTATCGCGCCCGCCGTCGTATGACGGCGATTTGCGTTACAGAGCCATTCTGTCGCCGTCAATTGCCGACCAGCGGTCAGCAAGCGGTTAAATTAAAAGAAAAAAGAAAACAAATGCCAGAACCACAACAATGCAATTTCATTCACAAGTGTATGAATGTCATTTTAATTTCAATACTTTCAATTTTGCAGCTGTCATCGAAGTATTATCGTGGGAACCGGTTATGATTCATAAATCTCTGACAAAAGTGATATAAAAAGGAAATTTGAATTATGGATGGCGGTTTTCATCAGCCGCGTCTGAGGAAGGATCGTGCTCCGCGTGCCAAACCCTACACAGATCTCCGATAACAGAAAACCACGGAGCTCATTATAAGATCAAATGATATACTGTATTATAGAGCAGGGATATGCAATTAGGAGACCTCCAGCTGTTGCAGAACTACAAGTCCCATGAGGCATAGCAACACACTGACAGCCATAAGCATGACACCCAGAGGTAGAGGCATGATGGGACTTGTAGTTTTTCAACAGCTTGAGGTCCGCTAATTGCTTATTGCCTGTTACAGAGGAAGTCATAGTGACTACATATAAACAGCCTTTCACCCTCACTTAAATTTTTACTAAAAGAGAATTTTTTTTTTTTTGTTAGATGAAGTGGAGAAGGATTAGACCCCCTGCCATGTTTTTTGTTTTTTTTGCAGTCTGTGTCCCAGGTAGGGAGATTCACCCTCTGTCATTGCCCTGTTTACCATTATCGCCAGGAGGGAAAGAAAATCCTAGGTTGTCACCAGAACAGGAAAAGAGGGGAAATCTTCCAATGGGGACACTAGCTCTGGTGACAACTCACTTCCTGTTTTGGCAATGGGACAGGAAGTGAAGGGAAATCTCTCCAAACCAGACAAACTTTAGAACCTTCTCTTACCTTGTCCAAAAAAAAAAGGGGGTTGCTTCTTATTTTTCTTTAACCACTTCAGCCCCGGAAGGATTTTCCACTGTAGGACCAGAGCACTTTTTGCGATTCGGCACTGCGTCGCTTTCACTGACAATTGCGCAGTCGTGCAACGTTGTACCCAAACTAAATTTGCGTCCTTTTTTTCTCACAAATAGAGCTTTCTTTTGGTGTTTGATCCCCTCTGCGTCATTTCTGATCATCGCTATAAACAAAAAAAGAGCGACAATTTCGCACAAAAAAAAAATGTCTTACTTTTTGCTACAAATCCAAAAAAACGAATTTATTCATCGGTTTTGGCCGATTTATATTCTTCCTCATATTTTTGGTAAAAAAAAAAATCGCAATCTGCGTTTATTGATTGGTTTGCACAAAAGTTGCCGCGTTTACAAACCATGAGAATTAATTCCAGGCGTTTTTACATTTTTTTTTTTTAGTAATGGCGGCGATCTGCGATTTTTATCGGGACTTTGATATTGGGGCGGACATGTCGAACTTTTTTGACACTTTTTTGGGACCAATGACATTTATACAGCGATCAGAAATTTAAATATCCACTGATTACTGTATAAATGTCATTGGCAGTGAAGGGGTTAACCTGCAGGGGGCGCTCTAGGGGTTAAGTGTGTTCCCTAGGCGTGTTCTAACTGTGAGGGGGCTGGGCTGCCAGGGGCACCAGGGATCTAACTGATCCCAGTGACAGGGATCAGTAGATCTCTTACCGCCTGACAGAACGGGGAACCGCCGTGTTTACATCCCCGTTCTTTACCTCTGGCAGCTGATCGCGGCTCGCCGGTGGACATCGGGTCCACCTGAGCCACGGGCACACTCCTCCAGAGTGAGGCGGGCACGAGAGCACGCCGCCGGCGACGCGCTCTCGCCCCCTAGCTGCACGTCCGTGGATTGCCGCCTATTTATGGCGATTCGCGAGATAGCGCCACACTGTCGCCGTAAATAGACAATACACGGTTGGGAAACGGTTAAGGTGACACTAAAAACAATCTAGTGAAGTATGTAGTCTTACAGTAGAACTAAAAGGCAAAACTTGTTTTTTTTTCCCATAGAGTAAGGGAGGAGTATAACTCCTGTCTGTTTTTTTTTTTTTAACATCTATGGTATTCTGGGTAATTTCCCTTCATTTCCTGTCCCCTAGCCAAAACAGGAAGTGAGAGGAAATCCCTCCACAGTAAGGGAAATCCCTGATTGTCATCAGGACTAGTGTCAGTCTTCTTACATACACCTTTCCTGTGTTGTGGAGAACTGCATCAGGTTAGTGGAGGTTTTGGGCTACTACCAGGACCGGTGCTACCACTAGGCAAACTAGGCAGCCACCTAGGGTGCACTGCTGCCTAGGGGTGCCCGGCTGCTGGTATCCCTCCCTACTACAGCTTGTTTATTTGGTGGGCGGCACAGTGGTGTAGTGGATAGCACTTTCGCCTGGCAGCAAAAGGGTCACTGGTTCGAATCCCAATCACTACACTACCTGCCTGGAGTTTGCATGTTCTGCCTGTGCCTGCGTGGGTTTTCTGGTACTCCGGTTTCCTCCCACACTCCAAAGACATGCTGGTAGGTAAATTAGATCCTGTCTAAATTGGCCCTAGTATGTGTATGAATGTGAGTTAAGGACCTTAGATTGTAAGCTCCTTGAGGGTAAGGACTGATGTGAATGTACAATGTACAGTATATGTAAAGCACTGCGTAAATTGACAGCGCTATATAAGTACCTGAAATTAAATTAATAAAAATGTAACTTTGGTTTCTCCCTCTGTCTTCCCCTCTTGTTTAGTGCTAGTTATGTCGGTCCTAGCTAGATCTTCCCCATTTCTTCAATGTTCCCTCAGTCAGTGTTAGTGCTTTGCAGAGACAGGGCTCAGGAAAGTCATTGTCTTCTTACACTTCAAAAGCCTTGAAATTCATCCTCTGTTTTGCAATTGTCTGAAATAAAATGGTGTTATATTCAACTTCTGTGTCTTATTAAAGAGTTAAACTGCCTGTGGATAGTGCAAAGTCAGCAGGTGACCATACTGTCTGGACAGACTAGGTCCAAGGAGGTATATCAATGCCTAAAGTGACATTTGGAATAGAACAGTGAGAAGCTGCACAAATTAACAGTCTGTCACTCTACATACAGTGCCTAGAAAAAGTATTCATACCACTTGAACTTCCCCACATTTTGTCATGTTACAACCAAAAACATAAATGTATTTTATTGGGATTTTATGTGATGGACCAACATAAAGTGGCTCATAATTGTGATGTGGAAGGAAAATGATAAATGATACAAATAAATCTGTGAAAAGTGTGGGGGGCATTTGTATTCAGCCCCCTTTACTCTGATACCCCTAACTAAAATCTAGTGGAACCAATTGCCTTCAGAAGTCACCTAATTAGTAAATAGAGCCCCCCTGGGTGTCATTTAATCCCAGTATAAATACAGCTGTTCTGTGAAGCCCTCAGAGGTTTGTTAGAGAACCTTAGTGAACAAACAGCATCATGAAGGCCAAGGAACACACCAGACAGGTCAGGGATAAAGTTGTGGAGAAGTATAAAGCAGGGTTAGGTTATAAAAAAATCTCCTAAGCTTTGAACATCTCACAGAGCTCTGTTCAATCCATCATCAGAAAATGGAAAGAGTATGGCACAACTGCAAACCTACCAAGACGTGGCCGTCCACCTAAACTGACCGGCCGGGCAAGGAGAGCATTCATCAGAGAAGCAGCCAAGAGGCCCATGGTAACTCTGGAGGAGCTGCAGAGATCCACAGCTCAGGGGGGAGAATCTGTCCACAGGACAACTATTAGTCGTTCCCTCCACAAATCTGCCCTTTATGGAAGAGCGGCAAGAAGAAAGCCATTGCGGAAAGAAATCCATAAGAAGTCCCATTTGCAGTTTGTGAGAAGCCATGTGGGGGGCACAGCAAACATGTGGAAGAAGGGGCTCTGCTCAGATGAGACCAAAATAGAACTTTTTGGCCTAAAAGCAAAGTACTATGTTAGACGGAAAACTAACACTGCACATCACCCTGAACACACCATCCCCACTGTGAAACATGGTGGTGGCAGCTTCATGGTGTGGGGATGCTTTTCTTCAGCAGGGACAGGGAAGTTGGTCAGAGTTGATGGGAAGATGGATGGAGACAAATACAGGGCAATCTTAGAAGAAAACCTGTTAGAGTCTGCAAAAGACTTGAGAATGGGGTGGAGGTTTCACCTTGCAGCAGGACAACGACCCTAAACATCCAGCCAGAGCTACAATGGAATGGTTTAGATCAAAACATATTCATGTGTTAGAATGTCCCAGTCACAGTCCAGACCTAAATCCAATGGAGAATCTGTAGCAAGACTTGAGAATTGCTGTTCACAGACGCTCACCATCCAATCTGACAGAGCTTGGGGGATTCTGCAAAGAAGAATGGGCAAAAATATCCTCTCTAGATGGGCAAAGCTGGTAGAGACTTCCCCAAAAAGACTTGCAGCTGTAATGGCAGAGGAAGGCGGTTCTACAAAGTATTGACTCCGGGGGGCGCCATACAAATGCCACCGACACTTTTCACAGATTTATTTGTATCATTTATCATTTTCCTTCCACTTCACAATTATGAGGCACTTTGTGTCGGTCTATCACATAAAATCCCAATAAAATACATTTACATTTTTAGTTGTAACATGGCAACATGTGGGGCATTTCAAGGGGTATGAAGACTTTTTCAAGGCAGTGTAGCTCATGTTAGACCTAAAGAAGATTGTCAGATGAAGAAGAGTGTTCTATGTATGTAGCTTTAGATCTGCCAACAATCATTTTCTTATAGAAAGGGTGCAGGAACTCCCCCCTTCTGAGTCACCCCTTGTCTCTGCCCCCTACCCACCTCTGAGTACCATCCCTTGGTTCCACCCCCTACCCACCTCCCTGCACTGCCCCTTTTGGAGAATACAGAACCAAGTATTATTTTGTGCTACTAAGTAATTTGTATAGAATTTGATAGACCCCACCCCAGCAACAATAGACCCCCCCAGCAACAATAGAGCCCCCCAGCAACAATGGACCCCCCGCAACAAAATACCACCCCAGCAACAATAGACTCCTGGCAGTAACAACAGATCTCCCAGCAGCCAGCATCAATAGACCCTCCAGCAGCCAGCAGCAAAAGACCTCTCCCTCAATGTTAGATCCCTCCCAGCAATTGACCCCCCAGCAATAGAAGACCCCCCCCACCAGCAACAACAGACCTACACAGCAACAATGGACCCCCACATAAAAATAGATTCCCACCAGTGACAATAGATCCCTCAGCACTCCTTGCCATTACATCCATTCAGTGCTGGAGGTGCTGGAACTGAGTTTCTTCATGTTCCCATTGAAAAAAATGCCCTGGATTTCTCCCTCAACAATATATCCCCCTCAGTACCAATAGATCCCCCATCAGCCAGCATTAATAGACCCTCCAGCAGCCAACATCAATAGACCCCTTCCTCAACAGTAGATCACCCCCCCAGCTACAATTGACCCCCCCCCCAAGCAACAATAGATCCCCTTGCAGCAGGCGACATTGGACCATTGAGCACACCCCACAACCCCTTGCCATTGCATACACTCAGTGCTAGAGGTGCCAGCATGTGTTCCCGAAAAAAAGCCCTGCCAACAATCGTGTAGTACGATAACCTACCTAGACAATTTACTTAATTGATATGCAGCCAGCAAGGACCGCGTATTTCAGTTGGTAAGGAGATTGTGAGATCAGATTGCACAGTCGGATAGTATCATGTGCTGAAAGGTTGAAACTTGAAGTGATAAAATAAATGAAAATAAAATGATGGACTTCATAGACAGATATATTTTCCATGTAAAGTGTGTAGGGGTTTGGCAGTCATGTAATTCCCTAACTTGGCCACAAGATGTCTCCATTGCCAAAGAGTGATTCTCAGCTTTCAGAGTCACCTGGGGGATGTGGTGCCCCAGCTAGTTGAGGGGCATTATGGGTTAGGTATATACTTTACAGCCGTGGCCAAAAGTTTTGAGCGTGACACAAATATTAATTTTCACAAAGTCTGCTGCTTCAGTGTTTTTAGATCTTTTTGTTAGATGTTACTATGGTATACTGAAGTGTAATTACAAGGATTTCATAAGTGTCAAAGGCATTTATTGACAATGACATGAAGTTTATGCAAAGAGTCAATACTTGCAGTGTTGACCCTTATTTTTCAAGACCTCTGCAATTCTCCCTGGCATGCGGTCAATCTTCTGGGCCACATCCTGACTGGTGGTCGCCCCCCATTCTTGCATAATCAATGTTTGAATTTTGTCAGAACTTGTGGGGTTTTTTTTGTTCACCGCCTTGAGGATTGAGCACTAGTTCTCAATGGGATTAAGGTCTGGGGAGTGTCCTGGCCAGGGACCAAAAATGTTGATGTTTTGTTCCCCAGGCCACTTAGTAATCACTTTAGCCTTATGGCAAGGTGCTCCATCATGCTGGAAAAGGCATTGTTCCTCACCAAGCTGTTCTTGGATGGTTGGGAGAAGTTGACCTTGGAGGATGGTTTTGTACCATTCATTCTTTATTCTTGGCTGTTGTGCTCAAAATTGTGAATGAGCCACCCACTGCCTTGGCTGAGAAGCAACCCCACCCATGAATGGTCTCAGGATGCTTTACTGTTGGCATGACACAGGGCTGATGGTAGCGCTCACCTTTTCTTCTCCGGACAAGGTTTTTTCCGGATGCTCCAAAGGATCAGTAAGGGGATTCATCAGAGAAAATGACTTTCCCCCCAGTCCTTAGCAGTCCAATCCCTGAACCTTCTGCAGAATATCAGTCTGTCCCTGATGGTTTTCCTGGAGAGAAGTGGCTTCTTTGCTGCCCTTCTTGGCACCAGAACATCCTCCAAAAGTCTTCTCCTCACTGTGCGTGCCCATGGGCGTCCACAGAATTTTTTTCAGGGGGGGGGCATCATTTTAAGGTCACCCATGCTATGCCGCTTTTTGACATTATCGCATTATCACGGTCAGAGACTGCAGACATAGTATAGGAGATGGTCAGAGACTGCGGACATAGTACAGGAGATGGTCAGAGACTGTGGACATACTATAGGAGATGGTCAGAGACTGCAGACATAGTACAAGAGACAGTCAGAGACTGCAGACATAGTACAGGAGATGGTCAGAGACTGCAGACATACTACAGGAGATGGTCAGAGACTGCGGACATACTATAGGAGATGGTCAGAGACTGCAGACATAGTACAAGAGACAGTCAGAGACTATGGACATAGAACAGGAGATGATCAGACACTGCAGACATACTACAGGAGATGGTCAGAGACTGCAGACATACTACAGGAGATGGTCAGAGACTGCAGACATACTACAGGAGATGGTCAGAGACTGCAGACATAGTATAGGAGATGGTCAGAGACTGTGGACATGGCACACAAGACGATCAGAGACTTCATACATAGCCCAAGAGGATAAGGACCTAGTGGGCAACCCCCGCTCCGGTCCCTGATTCCAGGGGGGGGGGCAATTGCCCCCCCTGCCCTATCTGTGGACGCCCATGTGCGTGCCGATGCCCTCTGCCTGCTGCCATTCCTGAGCTCTGCACTGGTGGTGCCCCCATCCCGCAGCTTTATCAACTGTAGGAGACATTCCTGGCCCTTGCTGGACTTTCTTGGGCACCCTGAAGCCTTCTCCACAAATGCAGTGGAAATGTACCTTTTGGGATTAAGTTCATTTTCAAGGCAAAGAAGGACTTTGCAATTAATTGCAATTCATCCGATCGCTCTTCATAGCATTCTGGAGTAAATGCAAATTCCATCATAACGACTGAGGCAGCAGACTTTGTGATAATTTATTCTTGTGTCATTCTCAAAACTTTTGGCCACGTCTGTATATAGGATGGTGGAAGGCTTTTGGAGAGGCTTCCATTAAGTGGATCAGGGATTTCTTATTCTCTGTCTCGGGGGGCAGAAGCTGGAGCATGTTGTAGGCTGGAAGCCTGAAAACTTTACTATCTGGGGCTATTTGCATTCCCCTTTGGAGGGATGCTGGGACTTTGGGACACCCCCCTTTCTTGCAAGTTAAAGCGGAATTAAACCCAAAAGCAAACATTTATTATATTGCAGCTCACCAATTCTTAGTGATGGCTGTATTAACTTTTTTATTTTTTAGGCTTTTTCCTTTATTTTCACCTGGTGATCCAGCAAGTCTGCTGTTTATCAATAGCACAAGCTCTCCTGCAGATGTATCGGTGAGGGTTGAGACAAACTATTCACCACTGACAGGGGTGCTTGCAATGATCAGCTTTTATTTATTTATGGAAACCCTTTATCCCAAAAGGAACTCAACTGTTTTCTGTAACTACAGTGTTAGCTGGAGTTTGGCTTCAATATGTTGGTGTATCTAAATCTGCTAGTATATCTAGCACTCCCCTCCTCCCAGACTGACAACGCTGTTGTCCAAAGGTGTCCCCTGTGCTCCTTTATCCAGAGCGGGGGTTCCCGAATACAGGAGGTATGTGACTGGCCTGATCACCAGCTGAAAACAGCGGGAAAAGGCCTAAAAAAAAAAAAAAAGAAGCTAATGCAACTACCACGCTATACCACCCCAATCCTTTATAACAAGGATGTTGAACTGATAGAATATCCGACAAAATATATACTCAATAATTCATAAACTGCATAGAAAATTCATCCAAGTGCCTTTGTGAAAAAATATTGTGCAGAAAACAAACAATATGGAAATAACAAGTGCAAAAAAAGTTAACGAATCATTGATAAACATGTTGATTTCTACGTGCAAATAAATAATTTATTTATTTACTCATTTCAGGTACTTATACAGCGCCGTCAATTTACGCAGCGCTTTACATATACATTGTACATTCACATCAGTCCCTACCTTCAAGGAGTTTACAATCTAAGGTCCCCAACTCACATTCATACACATACTAGGGCCAATTTAGACAGGAGCCAATTAAATTATTTCTATGTCCATCAATAAATTCATTAAATATGTAAAAAATTCCTATCAAGTGCAAAAATAGTGCAGTTTATGAAAACCACATCTGAAAGTTTTTATGTGAGCTGCGGTGCAAAACAGTTGCAAAGCGCTGTCCAAATATAAACCTCAGGACTTCCCCTTGAGCAAACCACCCACCCAATCTACAAATCAGTTCATGTGGTCAAAGTGTCTCTCTGATTTGGCTAAAAACGCTTCTCTAGACAGACAGAGAACCTTCTCCAGACCGGCTCACGTACATTTACCGCTGCAGAGTGGCAGCGTCCTGCGAATCGCCGCCTATAAATGGCCGCATGCGCAGTAGCGGGCGGGAGCGCACCGCCGCCGGCGCGCTCTCGTGCCCGCCTCACTCTACAGAAGTGTGCCCGTGGGTCAGGCGGACTCGATCTCCGCTGGCGAGCCGCCAGGGGAGGGCTGGCAGCCTTAGGCCTGGGGGGCAAGTCTAGTCAAGTGGCCCATTGAACCACCGAATCAGCTCACCATCCATGCCCACCTGGTTTTAGTACGGATATTAATGTTATGAAGCAAGACAGAGGCTACAATGTGGTAACATAATTTAATGTTAATCACAACAAAGGAGGTTTAACAAAAATAATGCATCAATGCAGCCTCACAAGTGCCTACCAATGCAGCCTCATCAGTGCCTATCAGCTTAGCCTCATCAGTGCCCATCAATGCAGCCTCACCAGTGTCTATCAAATGCAACCTGATCAGTGCCCATCATGCAGGCTCGCCAGTGCCCATCAGCACAGCCGGCCCTGGGTGCCCCCCTTTGCCTGCAGTTAGTTGGTGGTTGCGCCCCTGGCCCCTGCTTCCTTCCTCCACAAGAAGAAATAAGTGTGAGCGGGCAGCAGCCGTCGACCATTTTGAATGTAAGTTAGGGTGGCCTGGGGGGCAATTGCCACCCTGCCCCCTGGCCCAGCCTTCCCTTGCGAGCCGCGATTGCCTGGCAGAGAAGAAAAATGGAGAACCCCGCTCTGTTAGTGGGCATGTCAGAGATCTACCGATCCCTGTCTCTGGGGCAGTACGCTTGCGGGACGTTACTTGTGGGGGGTTAAAAGCGCCGTGCACCCGCCTGCATAGCTAGCGGGGATTTACCGCTACCGCCCACCCGCCCCAGTGTGATAGTAGCCTTATGCCCCTGGCAGCCCAGCCCCCTTACAGTTAGAACACGCCTAGGGAACACAGTTAACCCCAAAATCTCCCCCTGCAGATTAACCCCTTCACTGCCAATGACATTTATACAGTAATCAGTGGCTATTTAAATTTCTGGTCGCTGTATAAATGTCATTGGTCCCAAAAAATGTCAAAAATGTCCGACATGTCCGCCCCAATATCGCAGTACCGCTAAAAATCGCAGGTCACCGCCATTACTAGTAATAAAAAAAAAGGCAGAAAGGAATTCTCATGGTTGGTAAGCGCGGCAACTTTTGCGCACACCAATCAATTGCGATTATTTTTTTTTACCAAAAATATAAGGAAGAATATAAATCGGCCAAAACCAATGAATAAATTATTTTTTTTAAATTTTTTTTATTTTGGATTTGTATTTTAGCAAAAAGTAAGAAATATAAATATTTTTTTTTTGCAAAATTGTCGCTCTTTTTTTGTTTATAGCGGTGATCAGAAATGACGCAGAGGCGATCAAATACCACCAAAATAAAGCTCTATTTGTGGGAAGAAAAGGATGCAAATTTAGTTTGGGTACAACGTCGCACGGCCGCGCAATTGTCAGTTAACCACTTGACAACTGGGCACTTAAACCCCCTTCCTAACCAGACCAATTTTCAGCTTTCAGCGCTCTCACACTTTGAATGACAATTACTCAGTCATGCAA